>BQNB010104289.1:0-23850 GCA_026074375.1 Tanacetum coccineum | reverse complement strand
CAAACAAGATATAATAATCGAATAAAGAGACCGATCTAAGCTTTTAAAGAAAAGGATGATAATATCGAATTGAGAGAGAGAAAGAAAGACTGAATTTAGGGTTATGACTTAAAGTCATAACATGATGGTTTTTTTATATAGCCAGCTGATGTGTGCTTAAACACACATCATTTGTACCCCAAAAAACACATTAAAATGGACTAAAACACTAAGATATGAGTAATTATCTTGCAAATATGTTTGTATTGTGTTTTTATGTCTTACAAGTATAAAAGATTGAAAACGAAGCAAAAACGATAAGTTTGGGGTAACTTTTGATGACGTTTTTACGTTTATCGAGATTCAAACGAACTCGTAAAAATCCCACGATCAATCCATTGGAAAGAGAACGAAATTACGATCCTATCGGTATCTTACTCGACCCCTAAACCTTCTTTATTTGAACCTTGTCACATCTTATTTGAACTTTTATATTAATAAATCTGAACTGGGCCAAAAATAGCATAAAAGGAATATATTTACCCTTATATTATGATGGTTAGGTCTAGCAGAGTTGGTACTTTGGGCTTCCTTAGAGTTTCATTCGAGAGGTCCCGAGTTCGACTCTTGCTTAATTCCCATTGTTATTATCCACGTCAGCATCCACGTGGATGCCACGTGGGCACATGTGGCTGACACGTGGATCCACGTGGCATACCACGTGGCAACCAGACCCACTGTTGACCCGACCGTTGACTGGCGGTCAACCACCGTTGACCGGTGGTCCGGTAGTGGTCCGACGGTGGTCCACGGTGGTCTGCCACCGTTGACCGTCGTTGGCCACCGCCGCCACTGACCACCGTTGACCGGTGGTCTGGCGGTGGCTCCGGTGACGGCGCCGATAATAGTTGGCAGGTCACGTGGCACCACTCAGGTGGTGACACATGGTCTTCTAATGATTGGTACAAGGTTTCAGGTTTGGGTACGAGGTTACAGGTTCGGTTGGCGGCTCGGCTTGTTCGGTAGTTGGCTCGAGACACCCGAACCAACAATGAATCATCTGGAAGCACACGTGGCATGCAGTGATAGGTGGATCGGGTATAATACAGCTGTTGGATCTCGAGCCAATGATTGGCGTTATCATTAAGCAATGATGAGTCGGTAGGAGCTGCGAAAAGACAAATATTCCCCTAGATCTGGAAGTATGATTGGATGAAGACCTGAAAAGACGAAATTGCCCTGACCCCACTTTGGGTTATAAATACCAAACGCAACAGCTGTTGAGAGGTGTTAGGAATTTAGTTTTTACTCTCAATTTTTAGTATAGTTTTTTTAGTTGTAGCTTAATTTAGTTGTAGCTTATTTCAAGTTTTGTAAAAGCTTTTCTAGCTTATTCAAGCTTATTGTAAAAGATCTTATTTGGCTTATTAATGAAGGTTGGTATTGTTTAAGTGCTTATTCCTCTTGTCTTAATATTTCTTTTTCTTTTCTTTAGCTTATTTTCGAAATAAGCTCTTTTGAGCTTATTGTTTTCATAGCTTATTTTCTATTTCAAGTAAGACTATCCTATAGCTTATTTGATTGAATCTAAGCTTATACAAATAAGCTTTTGCTTATTTCATTTCTTTTTTCTTGTTTTGCTTATTCGGTTGCTTATTTCTTGCTTATGCTCGATTCGAATGCTAAAAGGGTGTCATGAGTCTTCTACTCGGCTTATTCTTTAAGTCTTGAGCACCCTTATTTTCGAGAGCTTATTATTTAGTTTAGTAGTTCTAATAGCTTATTTGTAGTATAGGTTTCGGTTTGCTTATTCTCTTTTTAATCTAGTTTTGGTTTTCTTTTAAGCTTATTTGCTTTTGAGCTTATTCGATATACATCAAAGGGTGCGATGAGTGCTTATTCCTTGGCTTATTTATAAGTCTAAGTCATCTTTTCTCTTCGAATAGCTTATTAACTTTTAGTGACACGTGGCACAACTAATGATTGGTACGAGGTACTGTGCAGGTATACGAGGTACTGTAGCAATACGAGGTTCGGATAAAGAGGCTTCTAGAATGATGGCGTGGCGCATTGTGGTTGGTGGATCGGAAAAATGATAGCTGCCAATGATGAGGTACGAGGTATGGGATCCCGAGCCAATTATTGGCGTAAGGATTAAGCAATGATTAGTGGCGGCTCGGTGTAAAATAACAAAGATACCCCTTGATCTAGAGCTTCTATTGGTTGTCCACTAGAAAAGACGAAAATGCCCCCAAGCCCACTTTAGGCTATAAATAAGAACAGATGCAGCAGCTGGATAGAGTAGTTAGGATTATTTTTTTGCTCACTTTTAAAGTTTATGTAGTAGAGTTTAGTTAGCTTATTATTTAGCACTTTTTGTAAAAGCTTTTTATAAAGCTTATTTGTATCTTATTGTAATCAAGAGTTTGAGCTTATTAATGAAGATGTTTGAGGTTGGTTAATAGCTTATTTTCTATTTCAAATAAGTTATCCTTTAGCTTATTTGATTGAATCTAAGCTTATATTTCTAAATAAGCTTTTGCTTATTTCATCTTTTCATCTCTTTTCTTTTCTTTTCTTTTTCAAAAGTGCTTATTGGTTTATTAAGCTCGATTCGAATGCTAAAAAGGGTGTCATGAGTCTCCTACTCGACTTATTCATTAAGTCTTGAGCACCTTTATCTTCGAGAGCTTATTATTTAGCTTATTTAGTCATAAAGTTCTAAACTTTACTAGTTTTTCTTATAGCTTATTAAGCTAGGGCTTATTTCGAAGGGTACTTGTAGCTTATTTGAGAAGTGGCTTATTTATAAGCTTATATTCTTCATCCTTTCTTCGAAAAAGCCTTGATAGCTTTTTAGCTTATTCTAGTTTTTATTTCAAAAATAGTTTTTTTATATAGATTTAATCTAGTTTTATTTTTACAAAGATTAGTTTTCAAAATAGCTTATTTTTCTAAAAAGTTTTCATCTTATTAGCTTATTGTTTTTAGATCTAATCCTTAAATATACCCGTCTCTTGTTCACTTGATTGAACACCTTAGTTTCGGGTAGATTTAGATCTAAAGTTTTAATCTTTTTATTAGCTTATTGTCTTTAGAATAAATTCTAGCTTATTTTGTCTTAGTAGCCTAATATTATCTTGTTCATCTTAATCCTTGTTTGTTTTTATGTTGATAAAATCTATCCAACTCTAAGGCCGGAGCTTAAGGGTCTTATAAGGTTGATAAATAGATAAAGTTTTGATCTTTATGGTTTTTATGGAAGTAATTAGTAGATAAAGTTGACACCTTTATTTGCTAATTAGTGAAGTAGAAGCTTTTTAAGTGATAAGCTTATTTGTTTATTAAGTTTGTAAGATCGGGTGGTTTTATATCATTGCGGTTCTTCATTTCGGGTTCTATTTTCTAATCTCTTTTCAATACTTAGAATAGTTTTATTTTATCGTTCCATAATATATTTGCGTATTTGATTTTTGCCATGCTTAGTGTAGATTTATTTTTGTCGTTAAATGCTATGTTTGTTAAATTGAATTTCGTTATGAGTAGTGAGTAAATAACTTGTGTTTGCTAAGTGATTAGTGATTTGGAATTTAAGTGCGGTTTTAAAAAGGTTTAAAAAATTAATAGTCAATTTACATACCGTCATTTACTTTTAATGCAATTTAAATACTTGTCATTTATTTTAAAAAGCATTTTACTTTACTTGTCATTTAATTTCTTGAAACTTGTTTTCTAAGGATTTTAATTCGTTAAACCTAAGCCCGCACTTAAGGAACATTTCACGTCACTTAGCAAGCATATTTGTCATTTATATCTTTTAGATCAATTTTAGTTTAATCTTTTAGTTTTTAATCTTAGAATTAATACTAGTTTAATTTTTAGCATAAAAATAGTTTAAAACCAAAACCAAAAACTTGAATGATAATCAAGCTCGATTTACAACTTGAACGTAGATTTCCATTCACCTCTCACCAAAGAAAACGATACCCGTGTTGATTACTTTTTATTCTTTACTAAGAATAATTTGTATGATACTTTGCTTACGTATACGTATATGTATTTTCTATAAATATATATAATATATTTGAGGGTTTATTTGATAAACGCGTGTAAAAACGACGAACATCAAAATGGCGCCGCTGCCGGGGAGAGGTGTAGCGATTTTTACGGGATTGTTCGTGTTCGAGCCTTGAAGATCCTTTCTTCGGAAAGTTTATTTTCGTTCTTATAAAAAATATAAAAATCCAAAAATATTTTTCTTTTCTTTTATCAATATTAAAAATACCAAAAATATTTTTATTTTATTATCTTTATAAAAAATTAAAAAAAAATAATTTTTCTAAAATATTCTACTTTATCCTCTTACTACATTTAATTCTTATCTTCTTTATCCTCTTATCCGTTTAATTCTTCGACATGTCTTCGTATAACTATTTTGGTTGCTCTTTTGGTTTTTTCTTTTTATTAGTTTTGTTTATTGTGGAGGTCCGTTTTTTTAATTGGTGGAAAACTGTCCGAGCTGTAGCAATGTAGGATCCGGAAATGAGTTTGTCTATGACCCAAATCCTTATTCTTATGATGAAACACCGAACTTCTTCAACCAACCTCCACAATACCAATACGAGACATACTCGTGTGAATTTTGTGGAGGGAACTCTCATCCGGGTTACGATTGTCAAACAGGGAACACACCCGTCTTTGATCAGGGTCCCTGTTACAATCAAGACTTTGGATTTAACCAACCTCTACATTATTTTCCGAGTCAACCACAACAATTTCCTTGTGAAAATTGCGGGGTTCTTCATGAAAATTTTCAGTGTCAACCGATGAACCAAAATTTCAATTATTCTAATTCATTCGGTTTTGACCAAATTCAACCCCCGCAGCAGTTCGACAATCATCATCCTCAAGAAATTCCAGAGCCTTATCTATTGATGGTTAAACAAAGAAAGAGCCTTTTAAAAAATTATGGAAGATTTTACAGAAAGTAATTGATCAAGAGTTACATAAGCATGAGGTTTTTTACTTGCAGTGCTCAAAGAGTCAAGAATTACTTGCCAAAAGCAAGCACTCAGGAAAAGCAAGTTCCCTCACCAAATTCCGTCTTTCGTAACTAATGAAGAAATGCGTGTGGCACAAAAGTTATGAAGAATTCAAAAGCAAATATGAGAAGAACGATGCAAGATCTGCATTGAAATTTGTCACAAAAAGAGCTTTAAAGTAAGCATAATAATGTTGATGATCTAATAGAAAGTGCTCTTAATTCTAATCTTTTTCCCAATGAAATTTCTCAAAATCTCGATAAGGATAAGCATGAGAGAAGGAATATTGCAAGACTAAATCTAAACATCAAACTGCGAATTTCACCAGAGTTAAAGAATTTTAAAGTTAATTCACAAGGAGAGCAATTATTCCTTTTGAATAAAACCCAGCCTCAATTTCTTCCGGTTTAATGCTATCACACCGTGACTTAACCAACCGAAGAACCTGAGTACTCTCTCATAATGGGGAATGAGGAACTTAGCACTATTCCTGAAAAGAAATCGGACGAATTCATAAAGACCATGTGAGGACCTTATTCCAATCCTAAAAAGTCCAAGGATACATCCTATGATAGTAAGAGCGTTTTACCTTCGAGTGATGATTTCTCTCCCATTTTTGAGGAAAAATCCGTGACTTTCTCTAACCCTCTTTTCGATTCAAATGATTTTACCTCTAGTGATAATGAGTTACTATCCGATGAGGACATTCTGGAAGATGTTAAAATTTACTCGAACCCTCTTCTCGAATTTGATGACGAATATATCTCTAATGACGTAAATCCTCTTTTTGATGAGGTGTTAGAGAACATCGAGAGTAAGGACTCTTATGTTTCTAACCTTGATGACCGGTTTTTGTTAGTCACACCTCTTTCCGATGCTAATAAGGATGAGTGTTTCGACCCAGGAGGCGATATTTATGAAATCGATGATTTTCTAGATATGGATAATTCATACAGATTATCGAGAGAACGGTTATCATGATTTAGAGGGAGATATAATCTATCTGAGAGTTTGCTTATTGATGACATTAGCCCTAATCTCCCTCCCGAGGTGTTTTTAGATCATGACCCAAGAAGCTTAAAGGATGAATCTGATAATGATGATTTGATGACCGAGAACAAAGCTTTCGACCTCGGGATTTATGAGAAGATTTTTCTCGACATTTGTGAATTTAACCTTTGAGGATCGCCATTATTTCCCATCCCTTTTGTTATACCGAAATTTCATCCTATCTCACTTATGTCGAGTGATTCTTCTTTTCTTCTCTCCTCCGGGAGTGAGGATACTATTTTTGACCCCGACATTTCCACTTTTCATTTTTCTTCTCTTAAGCTGGTGGCATATGAAAATCCGATAGTGATTTTTCTATTCTTCTGTTTCTGTCCCAAGGACAAAGGAATTCGGGGAGAGTCAAGCTAGAGACTCGCAACAAAATCATGGCGCTTCTCGGGAGGCAACCCGTGTCTTTTCTTCTTTCTATTTTCTTGATTAATAAGTGAGTGTGTTATTTTATAGCCTAAGTGTGGGGGCGTGTTTCTTTCTATGGTATGTGGTTTTGTTTTTGCAGGATTCCTTAAGATCATGAAGACCCGTGCTTGTTTTCAATCCTCCAATCATCCGGTCTTCGATTCTTTACTTATTATGGAATCCTCAATCTTGATCATGTATATATATATATATATATATATATTGTTTCCCCTTTCACACTTGGAATTTTTTGCATTTGCCTTTTTCATTCCTAAGTGTGGGGGTAAAACCCGATATTTTTGAACATTGAGGCCAATGTTCCATTCTAAGTGTGGGGGGGGGGATTTCTATCAAAATGTGATCATACCTGTGCCTATATGTGTTCCCACGCAACCCCGTTTTGACCAAAAAATTTAAATTTTTTTATTATTATGATATATATATATAGTATATATATATATATATATATAGTAATATATATATATATATATAAATGAAAAAAAAATTGATGAAAAATATTAAAGTATAGAAATAAGTAGCCCCGTAGAACTAGGTAGCTTTTGACTTGGAGCGAGTTTCTAAACTTCTAGCTTTTTCTCCTTAGCTTTTAGTGACTAAGCGGTTTGCTCAACTTTAACATTTTGCAAAGGACGAAATATGATAGAGTTTAAAATATATAGAGTTGTGATGCTAAGCTGGATTAATTGGATATCTTTTAAGCTCATAGAGGTTAATTATGGCTTTTTGCTCCCACCAAGGTTACTAAACGCTATATAAAAATGTTTGGAATAAAATAAAGTTGATTTTAGGTTTCTGCATTCTAGTTTTTAAATCACTTCGGAATAGATTCAATTCTGTTGAAAGATAAGGTACACATGCGGTTTTGTCATGTTTGATGGGAAATTAGACTCTTCCTGGACCATGGTCGTCTCGCAACACATCGATTTACAACTTACACGTAGATTCCAATCACTACTTGTCTTCATTCTTGTAATAGCTTGAATCTTTCCTGTGTGTTTTCTTATAGTTCTTCTTATATGTTCAAGATCCATACATCGTTCATATGTGTTTAATTTTTTAAAAAGATTTTAAAGACAAGATTTCATAAATAATGACACTACCTTATTTTACTAGTTAAATATTATGTTCTTGGTGAGATGAGAGTTGATGAGTGTTGCAATAATAAAAATGATGGGATTAGGTTAGATTTAGATGTGGTTTTATTGTGGTTTAGTTGTGAATGGAGATTAGGCTAGATTAAAGCACGTATGTGAAGTTTTGGGTGGATTTTGGTTGTGTTTTTTGACAAAAATGCGTGCTGTCCCCCGAAAAAAAAAAAAATTTGTCTTTTGAGGTTTTGGTCGTCCTAAAAATGTTTTCATTAGGCGTAAAAGTAGTTTTTGAAGAACTCGTTTCGAATAGATAGTTTTTCATATATCATACTTTAAAAACGGATTTAAAACGACCAAGTTATGGCTAAATGAAACTTAAAACATTTTTTGACAAAACCAAATGAATAGTTGCTGATGTAAATAGTAAAACGGATTTTCGGACATTTTTGGACTTTCTAAACACTAGCGAAATATATAGTAACACATACCTATTGATTAGTATCATTTAAAGACGTCGTTAACATATTTTAGGAAAAGCGAGAAAGTTACTAAAAATAGTAAGTTTGGTAAAAAAATTGCGAAACGGACATAGAAGTTAAGCGATTTAGGCTAGTTAGTGTGTTTTGAATTATGGAAACTTAACAAATGTAAGGGACGGTATTAACGTCCCGAAACTAAAAACTTTACTAAAATATAAACTTTCTAAAAATAGTAATTTTTGGTTAAACGCCGAAACTTAAACGATAAACTATATGATATCATTTTCATCGTGTTCGAGTTTTGTATAAACCATAAAGCAACCACTACAAATGTATCTTAGGATGTAACATATGTGCAATTCCAGCATACTTTAGTATTGTCTGAGCACGCATTATTATTATAGTTCGCGCGTTGATTATCTCTATAATCACCTTTATACTTGCATGATTACTTTTTTTTTAGAACGGCAATTATATTGGCTACATGGCCCCTAGCCCAGAAGGCGTAGCGAACCCACACAACCAGGTTGGGTCCAGCCCAGAAGGCAATGGCACCCTTCCCTTTACACATGCGTGATTATCATTTGATCATTTTGCTAAGGTGAGTTCATGGCCCCACGATTGTAACTACTTTTACTTTACTATTATTTGTGGTGAGAAACTCAGTGCTTGTTTTTCAAACTAAGACCACAGTTACTTTACGTTTTCATTTTCCTAATTACTGTTGCCTAAGTAGCGAATAGACCACTAATGCCCGAATTATCATGAACCGTCAATTACTTAAACCGACCATACTGGTTAAGTGAGCGCAATGTTGTAAATAGATCTATGGGA
Organism: Tanacetum coccineum; assembly: GCA_026074375.1. Lineage (NCBI taxonomy): Eukaryota > Viridiplantae > Streptophyta > Magnoliopsida > Asterales > Asteraceae > Tanacetum > Tanacetum coccineum. Next base: position 14,937 of record BQNB010104289.1, on the reverse strand, counting down.
GTAATTATCCCTATCCGGGTAGTAGCGCTAAGTAGATTCGGAGGTCCCAACAAAACGATATAAACCATGTCGGATTTGCAATAGGGATCTGGTCAGATACTCTAGGGTGGAATACAAATTTGGCATATAAAATGCTTCCTTTTAAATTGAGCTTCGGTGTCATGAGCTTAGTGCAACAATAAATACATTCTTTTATGTGAAGTTGTATCTGTTATAACTGTCACGTGCGTACTGTGAACTTCTGGTCCACTTTTAATACTAAATTCAAACCTATGAATTCACTTAACTTTATGTTGACCGTTTTAGACATGTTTTTCTCAAGTGCTTAGCTATGGATGTCTTTGCTTACTTGTTGATGTTGCCTTGCACTGGACCGATTTTCAAGAATTATTATCATCTATGTTAACATCGTTGTCAAACTTTAAAACCTTTTATTCGCTTCCGCATATAATCGTTGGGCCTATGTAAAACTTTAACTATTTTAATCAATGCAACGATGTTGGATTTTTAAACGTACCCTTAGAGGTCGTTCTTTGTATCTTGTGTGATGTGTATTATGACGTCACGGTGTGACAAAAACAGATACCCGTTTAGCATAGTAAAGACTCAAATACGCTGTCCTTAATAGAATTTTGTGATAACTCGTATCCAACTGGTGGATACGGCGTATCAGGTGATTAGTCAGAACAGAATACTATTTAAAAAACAATTAAATGCGAGAATTTAAACAAACAATTTAAAACACACAATGCGAATAAATACAAACAGAATTTAAATGATTAGATTAAACTAAACTAATTAATTAATGGTTAGAAATACTAATAAGAATAAGGTTTAATTAATTCACTCCCCGGCAACGGTGCCAAAAACCTAATGTGCTGTCGTGTAGGGTCAATTATTTGATTATTAAGTTTTAAATTTATATTTAGCCGACAAACCTAAACAACACTTTAACGAGCAGTGTACCCGATCAAGATGGAGTTCGCGGTAAGTAGGGTGTCGAAAACTAAGAGTGGAACATTAATCCTGTATTCTATCAGTATTTTAATTAGTCTATACAAGTAAAACGCTATGCTTTTACGTTGTCTAATGATATAGGGGTTTTCAGCCTGAGAGACTGGCACAAGTTTGGTGGAAACAAATACCAATTCAATACACAATAAACATAAAAGAAGAAGATTAGAAGATAGAAAAGCGGTACAAGCCAAATGATAGAAAACACTATTAGCCATATTAAATTCGGTTCAATGCTGGTTTGTTTGTTTTAGTGTAATGATTTACTTATCTCGAAGCGGCATATCATTCTTAAGACTTAGGCGAGACATCATCCTAAGACCTAGAAAGGCAAAAATTCCTAGAGTTAACAATTAACCGCAATCCGCATAAAGTATCTTTATTAAACATAATCTAGTCCTTAGAGAAATAGATCCAGCATTGATGATTCTGTTAAAACCCTATCCCAACGGGAACCCTTTACCCACTATATCGTTTGATAGTGTTTTTATATACTGTAGTCCACTATCCAATCTTTATCAAGAAAATTTTTTTTTTTTTTAAGTGAGCATGATTGCTTGAAACATAAAGGTCACCTACCGGTCCAACTAATCCTCATAATTCAAGACAGAACGTTATTTGTGAACCCATTGATCCAGAAATATGAAAAATACGGATAATGGAGAGCTCTCCTGGTATATAATACTTGGTCCGTATCACAGACCAGTATGAACGATAGTCCATAAGTGTTTCAAACACATAAACAAGTATGAGGTGATAAACATAATTAAACAATCAATGATAAATTAAGAAATCGATTTTAAAACAAACCAAACATTAAACTTGTCACACCCCGCGAAGGCGGAAACGCGATGCGCGACGAGAAAGGGAATCATCACAACACATTGGCGTCTATATAGAGAAACTAAACATGCATAAAATACAAGGTATAGACACGCATTGTCATGAAAATACCCAAACACATCAATAAAATCCAAAAGGCGTCTGACATTGAAATGAAGGCAGTTCATGCCAATGTCATGACATGCAAACATTCATACATCCTAACAAAGCAAAACAATTAACATTCATCATCCGAAACAAATAACAAAATCTAGATAACTAAACTTCGCCAGCTGCCTACGGTCCATCTAGCCACTTTTCCTAACTTTAATCTCATCCTGCTGAATACCTGAAAATGATGCTTATACGTCAACACAATGGTTGGTGAGAAACATAGGTTTTTAGACACACATATTCAATCCATTACCAAAAATCATTAACTGAATTACTGTGATTATAAAACAATACTTTTGCATGAAAATTATGCTAACTAACATACAAGCTAATATGCAATTCAATCCAATCCAATCAATCATTCAAACACCAAACAGATGACCTTAATCACTCTTGGATCATACCAAATCTCTTTCCCTCTAGCTCAGGCCATGGATACCTGCAAGTAATCCTCCTGACTAGGCAACAAATCCTTCCCCCTCTAGCTCAGGTCATGGATACCGAAAGTAATCCTCCTGACTAGGCAACAAATCATTCCCCCTCTAGCTCAGGTCATAGATACCCGAAAGTAATCCTCCTGACTAGGCAACAATTAAAAATCACATCACATAACATGTAGCACATAACACATATTAGTCACATACATACACTTTTAAAATAAAGACACATAATCACAGTAATTAGAACATTTCAAATCCATTTGCATTATTTCCATCCTAATTTAAAAACGATGTGAAAAGATGGACTATGAAACTTACTTGAATGCTCAAACGCAGCTTCCAAATCTTAACACACAACTATACATATAAATAAACACGGTTACACGCGACCAAGCTAAAAGCTCTAGTCTATGTAACATACATATGCTGGATTTATAAGGGTTTAGTTAACCATCATGGGTCACCCCGACACCATGCCCAACCTTAACCATCTCATTAACCCTTTACACTAGCTACTTATAATTAAATCATAATTACAAAATTTTAGTGTCTCTTTACGTACTCAAAACCCTTACGTAATGACCTTTATAATTTATACCAAAAATCACCCATGTTCATTTATGAGTATATTAACTACCTTGTGATTCCCAAGTATTACTTGCATGTGTAGCTACTTCAAATAAAATCAAACTTCAAAACTGTCCAAATTCGGATCTGATTGCACACCAAAATATATCACTCTAACTACTATACTTAGACATGCTTTCAGAGGCTAATTTTTACGAGATTATCAATAGATATACGGAACTTAACTACTATAGAAGGGATAAGCTTAATTCCACTTTTAAATTAGGTTTTCACCCTCACCAACATGACCTAATTCTGACCCGGGTTTACTATTTTGACCACTTTTGTTGCAGAGATTATTTGAATGACTTCCCGACCTTAAAAACCTTCGAGACCGGATTTTCTGGAAAGTAGACTTTTTGGCTCATTCATAGACTTAAGAAACATATCAATACATGTTTTTATCATCTAGATATCAATCGTTGAACAAGACCCAAAATTCCGCTCAACCTTAAATCAAGTTTTAACGCAAATCTAACCTAACCAATTGCATGAACATGACCATAATCAAACGCTAGTCACTCTAGCATCATTAAACATCAATAATATTCTGTATTTTATGAAACCCTAGATCTATCATTGGTTTATTACTTGATTTAAAAGAAGAATAACAAGAAGGAAGATTAATGATCATACCTAAAACCTTGCTAAATCTTTCACAATTCACCACCTAGTTCTTGCTTCAAAGATAATTTTTGTCTTCTTAGGATTTTAGGGAAATAATTCATACGACAACAAGAAGAGGGGAAAAAATAATGGGCCAAGTTTAGGTTTCAGTTTTAAATCTATATCCTAGCAAGTCCTAGTCCAACACAAATTTAGTTTAGTAAAAAATACTTTTTTTCTTTTAAACCAAAACCGGACCCCCTATATTATTTATTATATATATATATATATATATATATATATATATATATATATATATATATATATATATATATGTTATTTTTTAGTTTTTTATTATTTACATATTACCTACATTTACTTAGATTTTTATAAAATTCTAAGGTAATTTGAGTAAACCTTTTTACATAAACGCCCCTTACTAGACTTTCTAAAAATAACTTTTCATTTCATATTTCACTTTCTATTTATGGAAAGTTTACTGCAAACTTCCATATTTCACTCACATGCTTCCTTTTTTATAACTTACACTTCTTATAAACGCTTAACACTTAAAAACCAAGAATTGACGTAGCAATGCATGCAACACGTCTTTCATTTCCATTATCACCACACATGAATAAATAGAATACTTAACACCAAACTCATATGCACACAAAATAAGATAACCATTTACCTCTAAAATGACATCATGCACATACGTAAATCACTTCAACCTATATAATGAACACATAGCACGCAAGAAACATACAAAATGGACACTTAGCCATTTCTAAAGGTATAAACTAACCTAATCAAATCACGGTTGTCACATTTGACTGAGTCTCAACTCCATCACTTGAGCCACTTGCGTGAGACATGTGAAAGTCTTTCTTGCTTCTCTTGGTAGTCAGCTTAAGTTGTTCAGCTTTAGTTAATGCAACCTCAGATAATACAGCTAAACCTTTGGCTTTTGTCTTCTTTGTAGGTTGCTTCTTCTTATCAGGTTTAGCCACCTTAGATTTTGACTTGAGTCTGGTATCTTTAGTAGCTTGAACAGGCTTCTTCTTGGGAGATGTGTCTAAATCAGCTTTCTTTCGAATGTACTTTGGTTTTGGAGCTTTTTCTCCAGAAGCAAAAGCATAGTATGTCTGGTAAGCTTTGGATTCCAACATTGCTTGGTTTGTTAATTCCGTTGGGAGAATGGTACCATATACCTAAGTATCTTCATGTCTGGAGATACATCTCATAGAAGTAAACATGGTAACATCTCGAGTAGTATGCCAAAACATCTTGTTTCTCCTCGAAATAGACTGATCCTTTGACATGAAGTAATCAATGGTGATCTTTATGAATCTAGGATATGACATCTTGTTTGTCTTCTGAGAATCTTTGTTTTCAATCTGGAACAGTAAGTCTTCCCAGAGTAGATACACATAATCAATATTCTTTTTATGGAACATACCCCAAAGGATTTGAGCACGGGACAGACAAATCTTGTCCATTCCAGTTTCTTTGCCACTTAAGCACTTGTTGATGACAGTAGCAAATGCTCTCCATGGTTGATGCAAGTAGTTAAAATTCACATCAATGAGATTGGTGATGTCTCTAGTGTGCCCAAGATCTCTGATGAAAGAGAGAATGTCTTGTTCTAGTAGGAGGTCTTCAAACACTTATCCTGGAATTTTAGGGCTAAACTGGAGAATGTCTCTGAATATATCAACATCAAGAGAGACTTTCTTCTTGTTTATCGTGAATCTGATGGATGACCTATGAACAGAAACTGTAGCCTAAAATTCTTGCATATAAATAGTAGGAACATCTGCAGTGATCAGGAATGCATGGTAGAAGGGAGTGAGAGCAAGAGCATCCAACACCACTTGAAATGTAGCTTATTTTGGTTTGATGTTTGTCTTGAGTCTCATGTTGCATTTCCCAAACTCAAAACGGTCCGTAGGGGCAACAAGAGCATCATCAAGGGCTTTCTGTTGAGCTTGAGTGGTATTAATATTTCTGCTAAGATTTGACCAATATAGTTTATATATATATAACCAATTATATATATAAAACACTATAAGGCCCTTTGATTGTTGAATACTTAAGCTTGATGCATGTTGTGATATCATTCTAATGATTAGGTTCATTGAGGCATTTAACATTATTAAATAAGATCTAATCTTCCGAAGGGCAACTTAATTGGGTATAAAATGAAAGGCATTAAGACAACTGAAATAGTATTTATAGGAATCCTATTCAAATTATCTTGTAGAGAATAAGGTACCTAAGACATGTTTAGATATTCTTGTTGACCCTTGTAATATAGCCTACTTAACTTGTTAGGGTTGCAAAATTAACCAATTTTAATTAGCTACCTAACTTGAGTTGAAATTGGCCTTCAGAAAAATTCAATCTTAAAATTCCTTAGAATCTATTGCTAAATCCCCTCCTATAAGGAATTGCTAAATCGCCTCGTATAAGGAATTGCTAAATCGCCTTGTAAAGGATTGTTGATAACTCGCCTCCTTAAGGTTTGTTCGCCTTCTTAATGATTTTGTTAAATCACCTCGTGTAGGCATGTTGTTAACTCGCATCCTGAAGGTTCGTTGTTAACTCACCTTTCAAACGCTTTTGTTAACTCGTCTCCTCAAGGCCGTTGTTAACACGCCTCTTGAAGGGTGTTGTTAACTCGCCTTCAAAATACACATTACCACAACTATGAATTTTTAAGCATCAAGACATGTTCAAATAACACTCATATGAGTTGAATATCACTTAGGATCATTAATAACAACAAATAGCCACAGAATCATCAAGAATGATCAAACACGAGTACGTTTAAACATTTTATCACATTCATACAAGAAACAACAAACAAGGAATGCCTTTTATGGCTCAAACACATTTAGGGAAGAGGATACAAACATCCTAGCACAAAACCTACAAGCATATTTCACTAACTCCCCAAAACCTAAATTTTTGCAACTAAGAATTATCAAGAACACATTCGTATGATCACTAATCACAAAACTGTTTTAATCGAGTGTTCTAACCTCCAAAAACACCAAAACCCTCACTCAATTTAGATTTTTACACAGTCCTTGATTTTGATGAACCCTAAATTGGAATATTTATGGTTTTCAGAGCAAACCATATAAAAACTTAATTCGTTTAAGAGATGTGTTGTTTAGAGTGTGAGGAACGAGTTTCTAGTTATACCTTATGAATGATAACCTCTGGAAATAGAGAGCAATTGATGGTGATTTTTGAATTGGTAAAGGGGGGGAATTTTTTTCTAAGTGTGTGTGTTTGTGTGTGTAAAAGGACGAGGTGGGGTGGGTGGTATTAAAACAAAATTTATTTTTGACACATTCACCCCCTTAAGTTTCATATCCTTTTCATGTTTCTTATTTAAGTTTTATTAGGCATTTTAAGTTTAACACATGGCACAAATAGTCCCTAATATTTTTAACTAGCATACCTAGAAACTTATATTTGCACATATACTCCCTAAAGGCATAAACACATAACAGTTAAGGCTCACATATCGAACTTAATAAACTCCCTTATTGTTAACCCGTTATTGTTTAAAACCTTTTCCTTTATTACAAACTGATTTTATAAAGAAGATATTTGACATTTTCTCCCCCTCAAACAATGACCCGTTTTCTATTTGAAGAGCTATAGTCGTTGTTTGAGTAGTCAAATGTACTTGAAAATCATTTTCTGATGAACTAATGTTTATTTTGAAAATCCAACACCAATTAAATAAGATTTCTCTTATTTACACACATAAGCGCACTGACACGTACACTTATAGGATATAGGAAGCACGGGTTGTGATGCAAAGTAATCACAAGCCTTTGCATGGTCATAAAGCAGACCATGCCCGAGAATAAGTTCCCATTAAGAGGTCAAGTTTTCTTTTTGAAATACTTGCCTTGAAATTGATGACCGGGTTGCTATTTAAAATAATAGCAAGCCATTTTTGGCATGTTTTAAAAGCTTTTGAACTTCTGCTCAAACTTCATTTACAGCCTCGTATCATTGTTAAATGACATTTCTAAGGCCATAAATGTTATCGATTTTCAGAAGACATGCCAGAGATACATTTTTATATTTTTTTGATTTTTTAATTTTTTCTTTTCTTTTTGAAAACTTTATATAAACGAAAAATATTTTTGTGTTTTTATGTTTTCTTATGTACAATGATACAGATATTACCGTGAGTAACCACTTTACTAGTCCCTTTTCCTATATACATGTTAGCGCTTCCGGAGACATGCGTCTCATACCTACTTCTCGAATCAATGAAAATTAAATTTTCTCTTGGCAAGGGTTTTGTAAAGAAGTCAGCCAGTTGATATTCTGTCCGAACAAAGTAGAGTTCCACAATTCCATTCTCCACTTGCTCCTTTATGAAATGGTAGCAAACATTGATGTGCTTGGCTCTTGAGTGTTGAACATTATTGCAGCATAAAGCAATCGCACTCTTGTTATCGCAGTACAGAGAAATCTTATTGAATTGAAAGCCATAATCTGTTAGCTGTTAACGCATCCATAGGATTTGAGCACAACACCCAGATAAGGCAATATATTCAGCTTTTATACTCGAGATGGCAGTGCATTTTTGCTTCTTGGATGATCAGCTAACTAGTTTGTCACCTAAGAACTGAGCACTTCCCAATGTACTACGTCTAGTGTCCTGACATCCCGCGTGGTAGGCATCTGCATATGCTGTTAGTGACATATCGGTATCCTTCGAGTACCAGAGACCCTTGATGATGGTTCCTTTAAGGTATCGAAAGATCCTTTTCACCGCTTGTAAGTGCTTTTCGGTAGGCTTTGCCTGATATCAAGCACATAAGCGAACTGCATAGATAAGGTCAGGTCTACTAGATGTAAGATACATAAAGGATCTAATCATGCCACGATAAAGTGTAGCATCAACTAGTGTCCCTTGTAGATCTTCATCCATTTTATTCTTTTCAACCATGGGTGTGTCGACAGAATTAGTAGATAGCAAACCATATTTCTTAACAATTTCAGAAGCATATTTAGATTGGTTAATAAAGATGCCTCTGGGACTTTGTGAAATTTATAATCCTAAAAAGAATGACATTTTCCCCATCATCGACATCTTGAACTTAGTGGTCATCAGATTAGTAAACTCATTACACATAGCAGTATTAGTGGATGCAAATATTTACCGCAACATAAAGTTTGTACCAGTAGAATAATCCGTTCTCTTCCGTGTGAAGAGTATGATTCCACTCACCGTAGAGAAATGTTGTTAGATGAGGAAACTTGACAGCATGTCGTACCAAGCACGTGGTGCTTGTTTGAGACTGTATAGAGCCTTTTTAAGCTTGTACACATGCATGGGTTGTCCTGATCACAAATCCTTCGTTGAGAAATGTAGACCTCTTCTTTAAGCTCGCCATTTAAGAATGCCATTTTGACGTCCATTTGGAAAATCATCATATTCTTGTTGGCTGCATTTGCTACAAAATACGGATGGCCTCTATTATTGCAACCGGTGCAAATGATTCCTGAAATCGATACCTCCTATTGCTGAATCCTTAAGCGGCTAGTCTTGCCTTATTCTTTAGTTCCCCGCCAAATTCATCCTTCCTTTGTAAACTTATAAATCCATTTTGAAGTTTGAATTAAATGACTTTATCTGGACACGACACCAATTCCTAAACTTGTAGCCTTTCATGAATTTCTTCTTGCATTGCATCGATCCATGATGGTTCGGTCATTGCTTGTTTAAAGTTCTTTGGTTCTACTGAAGTTAGGAAGGCATCAAAATAACACCACATGACGTTAGTTTGGAGTTGCTTTCTCGTAGAGACGGAGCAAGAAGGATTGCCGATTACGTTTTGATTGAAAGATTTCTTACTATATACATATAATATAAATATAAATATATATAATAAGTAGTCCCAAAATATCAATAATAAGAGAGTGAGAAAGAAAGGCTTTTTAAAAGGAATTTGTTAACTCGCCTTTAAACTACTCATTACCACAACTATGAATTTTTGAGCATCAAAACAAGTTCAAATAACACTCATACGAGTTGAATAATACTTAGGTTCAATAACAACAAAAAATAGCCATAGAATCATCAAACCGATCAAGAATGAGCATATTTATTCATTTTAATGCATTCATACAAAAAACTACAAACAAGGATGAGGTTTAAAATTTCAAACACATTCAAGAATACATAAAACCACTTTCTTACACAAAACCCACTAATATATTTCACTAAAACCCAAAAACCTAAAATTTCACAAACAAGAATCATCAATAACTCAATCATATGATAACTAAACACAAAACTGTTATAATAAAGTATTCTACACACCTAAACTAACAAAACCCCTCAAACAATTTAAGGTTTTAATCACATTTGATTTTGAAGAACCCTAATTCAAAATTTAGGGTTTTCTTGATCAAGTGTGGATGAAACTTCAATTCCTTTGAGAAATATGTAGTTTAGGGTGTGGTAATCATAATTTTAGTTATACCTTTTGCTTGATAATCATTAGAAATGAAGGATTGAAGGGTGGCGAATTCGAGTGAGAAGTTATGAGGGAAAGGAAAATTTTCAAAGTGTGTGTTGGTGTGTGTAAAAGGACGGGTGGGTGAAAGTGTTATAAAACAGATTTCGTTTTTGACACTTTTGCCCCCTCTAGTTTAATATCCTATTCATTTGTTATATATAAGATCTAATAGGCATTTTAAGTTTAACAAATGGCGCATTTAGTCCCTAATGTTTTAACAAGCATACCTAGAAACTTATATTTGCACATATACTCCCTAAAGGCATAAACACATAACAGTTAAGGCTCATATAAGCTAAACTTAATTAACTCCCCATTAATTGTTAACCCGTTATTGTTTAAAACCTTTTTCATTATCACAAACTGATTTTATGAAGAAGATATTCGACATTTTCTTCCTCTCACACAATGACCCGTTTTCTATTTAAAGAGTTGTAGTCGTTGTTTGAGTGGTCAAATGTCTTTAAAAAGCATTTTCTGATAAAGTATTGTTTAAGTTAGAAAACCAACACCATGAAAAATAAGAGTCTTTTATTTTAACACATAAGCGCACTGACACGTACACTTATGGAATATAGGAAGCACGGGTTGGGTTGCAAAGTAAACACAAGCCTTTGCATGGTCATAAAGTAGACCATGCCCGAGAATAAATTCCCGTTATGAGGTCAAGTTTTCTTTTTGAAATACTTGCCTTTAAGATGATGACCGGGTTACTATCTAAAATAATAGCAAGCCATTTTGGCATGTTTTGAAAGCTTTTGAAACTTCTGCTCGAACTTCATTTACAGCCTCGTATCATTATTAAATGACATTTCTAAGGCCGTAAATGTTATCGATTTTCAGAAGACATGCCCGAGATACATACTTTTATATTTTTTTGATTTTTTAATTTTTATTTTGTTTTTGAAAAATTTATATAAAAGAAAATTATTTTTGTGTTTTTGTATTTTTTTATGTACATATGATACAAGATATGAGTTACCACCATCACTCGTCTGTTTCCTCTGCCAGACGCTTTAACGTTTTTAGAGACATGCTTCTCATACCGAGCTTTTCGATCAAGAAGTTGAATCTTTCTCTTGGCAAAGGTTTGGTAAAGATGTCAGCCAGTTGGTATTCAGTCTGGACAAAGTATAGCTCCACGATTCCATTCTCCACTTGCTCCTTTATATAACGGTAGCGAATATCGATGTGCTTGGCTCGTGAGTGTTAAACATTGTTGCAGCATAGAGCAATCACACTCTTGTTGTTGCAGTACAGATGAATCTTATTGAATTGAAAGCCATATTCTGTTAGTTGTGAACGCATCCATAGGATTTGAGCATAACACTCAGATAAAGCAATATATTCAGCATCTTACTCGAGATGCCAGTGCACTTTTGCTTCTTTGAAGACCAGCTAACAAGTTTATCACCTAAGAATTAAGCACTTCCTGATGTACTGCATCTAGTGTCCTGACACCCCGCGTGATCTGCATCTGCATATGCTGTCATAGACATACCGCTATCCTTCGAGTACCAGAGACCCATGTTAATGGTTCCCTTTAGGTATCAAAAGATCCGTTTAACCACATTTAAGTGCTTTTCGATAGGCTTTGCCCGATACCGGGCACATAAGCAGACTGCATAAATAAGGTCTGGTCTACTGAATGTCAGATACATGAGGGAGCCAATCATGCCACGGTAAAGTGTAGCATTAATTGGATTCCCCTGTAGATCTTCATCCAGTTTACTTTTTTCTACCATAGGTGTGTCTACATAATCACTAGTTAGCATACCATATTTTTTAACAATTTCAGAAGCATATTTAGATTGGTTTATAAAGATGCCTCTAGGACTTTGAGAAATTTGTAATCCTAAAAAGAATGACATTTGCCCCCTCATTGACATCTTGAACTTAGTGGTCATCTGATTAGCAAACTCATTACATATAGCAGTATTAGTGATGCAAATATTATATCGTCAACATAAATTTGTACCAGTAATAAGTCGTTCCCAGCTTTCTGTGTGAAGAGTGTTAGATCAACTGCACATTTGGAGAAATGTTGTGAGATTAGAAAGCTTGACAGCATGTCGTACCATGCACGTGGTGCTTATTTGAGACCGTAGAGGGCCATTTCAGCTTGTACACATGCGATGGGTTGTCCTGATCAACAAATACTTCTGGTTGAGAAACCTAGACCTCTTCTTTGAGCTCGCCATTTAAGAAAGCCGTTTTGACGTCCATTTGGTAGATCGTCATATTCTTATGAGCAACATTTTCTACGAAGATTCGGATGGCCTCTATTCTAGCAACCGGTGCAAATGATTCCTAGAAATTGATTCCCTCTTCTTGCCTGAATCCTTGAGCAACTAGTCTAGCCTTATTCTTTAGTACCCTGCTAAATTCATTCGTCTTGACATTATAAATCCATTTAAGTTTGATCAATAACACTTTATCTGGACACAGCACCAATTCCCAAACTTATAGCCTTTCAAATTCATGAATTTCTTCTTGCATTTCATTGATTCATGATGGTTCGATCATTGCTTGTTTAAAGTTCTTTGGTTCTACAGAAGTTAGGAAGGCGTCAAAATAACACCACATGACGTCAGTTTGAAGTTGCTTTCTTGTAAATACAAAGCGAGAAGGATCACCGATCACGTTTGCTATATGATGATCCTTAGTCTATTTACCAAGGTGTTCAAATGGAGTGTGGGTTTGTCTCACATTCGATGATGATCCTTGAGAAGTCGAGTCTTCATGGAGAGATTCATGAAGTGGATCATCATGAAAAGTTGGTGTTTTAGGTGATTCTTCAAAACCTTGAGAAATGTTTGGAGAGTGTTCTTGTTCTTGTGTTGATGGAATACTTGTTGATGGAGCATCCTGGTCAATGGAAGTTGACATAGGAGAATCGGCTAAAACCACAGCTCTCAGAGCAGCAGCTTCTTGAACTGGAGAAACAACAATTGATGGAGGAGTGAAGTATTCATCGAATATAGGTTGAAACAAGTGATCCCAATCGTCTCTGTTTGGTGGAATACAAGGTTGTTGAGAAACAGTGTTTGGAACGAGTCCTGAACTGGAAGTTGCAGGAGTCATAGAATGAAGCCCGGGTCCTGAACTGAATTGTTCAAAAGCCATAGCTGTCAGCTTATTAAATGTCACATGAACTGTTTCTTTAATTTTTCTGGTTCTTTTATTGTAGAGTCTGAACGCTTTCTTTGTGGGTGTGTAACCAACGAAAATACCAATGTTAGCTTTTGCATCTAATTTTCCCAGGTCATCATTGTCATTGGTAGGATAACAGAGTGCACCAAAGACATAAAAGAATGATAAATCCGGTTTCTTATTTTGTATAAGCTCATATGGAGTTTTGTTGTATCGGAGGCGGATTAAAGAACGGTTTTGGGTGTAACAAGTTGTGTTGATTGCTTCGGCCCATAAAAATAATGAAGCTTTAGAAAATATTAACATTGTACGAGCAGCTTCTACAAGAGTTCGGTTTTGCCTTTCGACAATGCCGTTCTGCTAAGGAGTGCGAGCAACAGATGTTTGATGCGAGATGTCAACATTTTCATAAAATTCACGAAGTGTCTGATTGACAAATTCGGTTCCATTATCTGTTCGAACATTACGAACAGTGGCATTCAAACGAACTTGAATATTTTTGATGCATTTAATGATGGCCTCAGGAGCTTCATCTTTTGTCCTCAAAAATCTGACCCAAGTAAATCTTGAGTAATCGTCGACAATCACTAAGATATACATTTTCCCGTTAATACTCGCCACACGCATCGGGCCACACAAATCCATATGCAAAAGATATAGTTTCTCTTGGTTAGTGTCTTCAGCTTTAGGTTGATGAGAGGATTTCTTGCTTTTTCCTAATGCACATGCTGAACATAAATGATCTTTCTAAAATTTAAGCCTTGGAATGGCTCGTGCAAGACCGTCTTTAGCTAGCTTATTAAGAGTACCGAAATTGAGATGAGATAAACGACGATGCCATAACCAGCTCTTAGTCTTTGACGCTTTAGATATAAGACAGATCGGAGATGTTTTAAGCATGTCATCAAGAGAGATTATGTACAAATTTGTATCGCAAGATCCGGAAAGTAGATCAACACCTTCTAAATTACGAATAAAGCAAGCGTTTTTCCAAAATGCAACTTCAAGATCCACGTCGCAAAACTGACCAACAGAAAACAAGTTATGTCCAAGCCCCTCGACATAGTATACTCTTGAAATAGTAATATTTCCCAGCTGATAGTCACCATACCCCATAATCCTTTTAATATTGTCGTTACCGAATATAATTATACCCAGAAATTTAGTAACAAAGTTCATGAGCTGAGAGCGGTTCCCTGTCATATGTTTTGAACATTCGGAGTCCATATACCAGAGAACAATCTGGACAACCTGTCATGACAAGAGAAGAAGAAGATGAAATATCTGTAGCATTGGATCCCCAAGTATAATTGGGTTCCGAGTGGTTAGCATTCTTAGATTCTACAATCTTAGCTTTTTTACTCGAACCTACATTTTTAACATTTTTGGGTTTCTTGCTGTAGACTTTAAGCTTTGGTTTTTGGTTTTTGGTTTTTGTGTTCCAACAAAAGCCCAACCATAAACCCATTAAATTTGTTTGCACCGTTAGTCCCTGGGGGTTTTCACCGTTAGTCCTTAAGGGTTTACACAGTTAG
>BQNB010104288.1:0-23850 GCA_026074375.1 Tanacetum coccineum | reverse complement strand
ATACAGGAACCGGAGCCTAACAGATCTGTATTACACCTAATTCGGACCTAATCAAGGATCGTCCAACTTTTGTATCAACAAAACCCAAGTAAATATGCTATAATCATCAGTGATAACTAGACAATATTTCTTATTCATTAAGCTGCTCACAAAAGTTAGACCAAACAAGTCCATATGCAACATGAATAAAGGCTGAGTAATAGAGTTCTGAATCTTGGACTTACATGAGACTTTGTGTTGCTTTTCCTTAAGGCAAACAATACAAGTTTGGTCATTTTCAAAATGTTTTGGGGGTAAACCTCTCACAAGATTGTCCTTAACAAGTTTATTAATTGTTTTAAAGTTTACATGACCAAGCCTCCTATGCCATAGAATTGATTTATCAAGTGTGGCCTTTGCAACAAGACAGGTTAAACTCTCTTTAGGAACAATATTCTTTATATCAACACTGTACATGTTGTTCTTTTTAGGAACTTTAAGTAAAACATGACTTTCATCAGCTAACTTAAAGTCAGGAGACAGAACAAAACATGCAGTTCTTTTTGTCACACATCTGTAAGATACTAAAAATATTAAACTGTAACTCCTTGACAAAGTACACATCCTCAAAATCAAGCTTACCAGTTTTAAGAGTTCCTTTACCAGTAATTTTCCCTCCTTTGGCTCCTCCACTAAAGGTAACATATCATCTATTAAATTCCTTGAAGTCTAAGAGATAGGACATGTTCCCTGTCATGTGCCTTGAGCATCCACTGTCAACATAGCCTTGATCTTCTTTTTCAAGATGACCCTGCATATAAAAATAAAGAAATTAGTTTCTTTTAGGGACCCAGGCCATCACTGACTTGGATTTGCCTCGTGCATCAACATAATTATGTTTCTTCAAAGTAATTGATGCACTATTAAGTTTGGTAGGTCTCCAAACCTAACATGCTAAGGCCTTAACATCATTAACCTGATTTGCCCTAACAGCATTAACTACTGCTAAATTTGGCGTAGCAGTATTAACTACTTTTGGCCTAGCACTATAAAAACTTCCCTTAGCATTATTAACTTTTTGGCTAAAATTTTTGTTAGTTAATGCTATTTTTATTTGATAGAGCCTCTTTACAGTTGATTGTACTGATTTAAAAAAATATGACATTGGTCTAGCACTATGAACTATAGTTTTGGGATGAGCAGTATTAACAGTTTTCATTAAAACTGCTCTTGAAACCATGTTTCTGTGAGCACTAGGGTGAGCCTTTTTAGTAGAATAATTGTAATTCACCCTTATATAATTATTTCCAAATACTACCCTTTCCCTTTGATGGTAATTGCAGTTAGCATGCACATGGTCAAAACTTCCACAGACAAAGCAAGCTTTATTATACATTACAAAGTCACTTCCTAGCTGTTGGGACTTCTGATTATTCCAGTTTCTTTTATTTCCCCTATGACTTTATGACCTGTACATTTCAGCATACTTGAATGGTTTCCTAACTAGTTTTTCTTGTTGTTTAGCTCTAATAAAATTTATCTTATCAACAGTATGAAAAACAATTTTCTTCTCTATCTTATCATCTGACACCAACTCCTCAACCAATAGAGTATCAGGAGATTCCTTAACCTTATTAGAAGTATCTTCACTAACACTTTTACTAGGCTTAGGTCCATAGCCTTCAAACTCAGGCTATTGGAACTCCTCTAGACCAGAGTAGGACAAATCAAGGTTTGGGGGTGAAAAAAATCGTTTGTGTAGGAGGGAGGTGGAACATCAATTTAGCTTCAATCCCTTTTTACGTTTTTCAGGTATTGAATTACTATTAATTTATCTAGACTCTTAGAAGCATTATCAAAATTTTCAATTTTTAGTTGATTGCTCTCTTTGTCTTGCTTAAGCTTTTCTAATTCACTTTTAAGCACACTAATTTTTGAGTCTTTATATTTGATATCTCTTTTTAGAACAGCAAGTTGCTCACAAAAAATAACCTATTCTTTTTGTAAAGTCAAGTGGCTCTTCCCACAATATGTTATTCTCTTTTATAATTTGCTAAATTGAACTCAGATTTGTTTTAAACTCTTTATTCTTAAATCATCAAGTTGAGTTTTAAGAGTTTTCAAAGCTTTTTAGATAGGTTTTTTGAATTAATTTTTGTCATTATAGTACCTCAGTGTTGAAAGGCCATAAGTGTAAACCCCCATTTTATATATCTCAGTGAAGGGTCATTTGGGTTGCTACGTATAATATAACAATCAAAGCATAGTAAAACGGACTCGAAAAGAGACGTGTTTTTAATTACATTCATTCGAAATAAGAGTTTTAACATCATAGGTCCCAATAATTGTTTGATAATTCATACAACATTTTTGCAAATCATTTCGGTTGGACTTTTATTTAATGGGCCTTCAAAATCATTTAGGTTTCCATATAGCGACAACCAAATTCTCCATCGCGAATTTACCTTCAAGGACCTGAGATTTAAAACATTGCTAAACGTCAAACAATAATGTTGAGTGATCCATAGTGTTTATTATACTATAAACCAATAAAATTTTACCGAAACACAGTTCATTTCTCAATATTATAAGGATATAAGATGTTGGCCAAACAAAGTTAATATCGGGGATTATTTTTAAGTCTCATGAAGAATGTTTACCATCTAATTATGTGGGGTTCCCAACAAGGTATGCTACTATACACCCTGCTATGATGTGAATTTTATTCTCTATACAAATGCATCCGCTATGTGTCATATTCGACACTTGACGAGTAGCCGTCGTCAACGAATTGCAGGTGCAAGCCTCCAAATAGTACTTATTTATGTATAAGCGTCTACCATTTCCTGATAGTTACAATTCATGATTTATGAAGGTCTTTTATCTAGGGAGTCTGTAAGCTAACTTATAACATAATAATCGAGGCATCTGAGCATAACAATCTCCCTTGTGTTCTTTTTTAAAAAACAAGCATGTTATCTCCCTCGCGGGTGTATAAAAAATTTTAAAGAGTAAAAATGCTGAGGTATGAACTCACTTAGTGATGGTCGGAGATGTGAATATCGATGATTAAAAACTTCAGAGTAGGGTGTCTAATCAACACAAGACTACATAAATTGTACGGGTCTTAGGTTTTCGAGTCGATTTTTTAAAAAATTATCGAAAACTCATAAATTAAATAAGTATATGTATACATGTAGTTTATATGATGATCATTGCTCTCTGCAACATATTTATGTACACTTAGAGGGTTTTATAGGTTTTTAACGTGTTTTTAATAGCCTTTTTACTAGTATTGTCATAAATTAGCTCAAAAAGCCCAATAAGCCATTAAGCAAAGCCCATTAAGTTATTAAGTTGATATTATCACTCAAAGACCAGGTCCTAGCCCATTAGTAAGGTCCATGTGGATTGGGCCTAAAACTTATGTCCAATAATGGTCCATTTTGTTTCATTGGGCTAGTGTTTCCAATAGGCCCTTATGGAACCATTTAAGCTTGAAATGACTTTGTTATAAAATTTTGGGTTCTCGTGGTTGGGAATATAATTTTATTATCTGTATGTTAGTTTTTTATTAAAACCACCCAAGAAGTGGGTCCTACCACCTCGGGTTTTAGTTACAAAAATCGCTTTTTTTTTTTTTAACATAGTATAGTGTTGTAGGGTAGTAGTAAATTTTGTTTCTTTTATGTGTACGAAAAATAGTCATAATTTATAAACCGTAAATGGTATAATTGATATATCTATATGCTTGGCTTTATTTTTAAGTCCACTTTACAGATTCAAACTTATTTTAGTACATCTTTTAGTTATATTTATACATATGGTTACATTTATACATAAAGGTCACATTAGCTTTTTGGACTGAAATTTCACTTTCACCTTTTTGGATGCCATTTACAAACCATAAAGAGTTGATTGACTATCCAATTGATTCAAAATCTACATGATTTTATCTAGGTCTCATAGTTTTAACTTTTTAACCAACTCAGTACGTAAATGTGACTTTTTATACCATCTGTACAGCAAGGTCAGAATCCACTAGTTTTGGTGTTTTGATCATATCTCAACTAATAGTCAATTTAGAAAGAAATCATCCAATTGCAAGGAAGTGTCCACAAAAGGATTGTTACAACCTAATGTATCTCAAATCTAACCTCAAACCTTGTAGAAATTTATATATTAATAAAACTACTATTCATTACAGCCTATATTTTTATGATCATTTTGAGCAGTTTTTAAACCTAGATTCATGCACAATCACCCAATTCAACTCTTGATCATCATATATCGTACTAAGGACATTTACAATGGGAATTCAAAATAAAATAATAACAAAACTTATAAAGTTTACCACAATTAAAATGCTGATTGATGATCTAATGTATCAAAGAAGAAATATAAAGACTTCAACTCAAGCTTTGCCTTCACAAAATAAATTTTGACCACCATTTTATTTACTCAATAGACTTTATGAAAACTTGTATAATCTCAGCCCAAACTTGTTGTTTAACCTATCTTGTATACTCCTTTAAATCACCACCAAAATGCACGGATTACACTAGGTATTCATGTTCACTACGTGTGCTTTATTTGATCTTTAATTTTTTATGGATTTGTGTTTTTGGTGGTGTGTTGTTCCCCCCCCCCCTTTTTTTTTTCATGGCATCAAATATGGAGGTGGAGGTGAGAGAGAGAGAGCAATGTAGATTTTTGGTGATACTATGAGTTGTGTGTGTTTGTTTGGTCAAAGTAAGTTTATATAGGTAAGAGTGGTATTGGACAAGTGTTAAGTGAAAGCTTAACAAGGCTTACCAAAGGGACACTTGGTCCTTTCATTTTTCCGCCCATACGAGGGGTAAGATAAGTGGGGTGAGTTGTATAACTTGCCCATAATTTGTAAATACGGGTATTATCAAAGTTCGATATTTAAAAAGGTACGATTTGTAGTCATTTTTCGTAAAACGTAAAAAAATAGTTGACGAGGACACGAAAATAAAAAGACGAATGCAACAAAAATTTACCATCAGTATACTAAGACATTTTGAAAATAATATATACGTCAATGATTAATGTAGCATTTTTATCGATTCTTATATAGTTACGTTAATTTCAAATGCTAAGCACTAATTTTCCCGGCTTTGTTCGTGAGTTCATATCTCAACATAAAAATGAAAAATATATATAATACTCGAGAATAAAATAATGACCTGAAATTGACGGATTATCATAGCATTTCCCCCTAAAAAGGATCTTCGTCCTTGAAGATCAATTCATCTTGTTGCTAGCTTCTTATTAAAGTTTAAAAGGAGATGAGGATATTCTTTCACATCTGTTCCTTCCCGTTCCCAAGTATATTCCCCCGGGTCCACGACTCAAGTTCCCATCGAGATTCAACTATAGGAATCACGTCTTTGCTTAAGGTCGTTTCACTTCTCTACAATGATTTTCAAATGGATCTTCGATGAAATGAATTCTCGTCGATCCTTACTTCGTTGAGTGGATGTGATAAGATCTTCGTCTTGGATAAAATTTCTCTTAAGCTTTGAAACAGGAATGTATTGGGTATTACTTAAGCTCTCGGGGGTGTAAATCACAATTTATATGCCAGGACTACTCTTGATAAAATCTTGAATGGACCAATATTAACGGGGATTAATTTCCCACCGTTTCCCAAATCGAACTACACCTTTCAAGGTGATACTTTCAGCATAACTTTGTCACCCACTTCGCACTCCAAAGGTTTATGTCTTAACATGAGCATAACTTTTATGGTCTACTACGAGGAGCCAAATAATTGGTTATTCCTTGATTTGCATATTCATCTCTGTCATTTCAGCGAATCATTTCTGGTCTCGTGAGTTGGGCACCTCCAACCTAATCATAACTACAGGCGTATTAATTTCCTTTCCGTATAGAAGCTTCGAAAGGTAGCGGCTTTAATGGCTAGAAGTGATAAACTATTTATCTGTAATGAGGAATTAAGCCTACAGGTAGGTGGCTTATCATAGCCTATTAAAAAGTCAATCCACACAAGCACGCAACATTTCTTCAATGTCTCTGTATTGTTCTTTCATACTGGACCATCAGTTTCAGGATGGTAAGCAGTGCTCATATCCCCATGACTTTTGAAGAAATCTCCTAAAACCTTGATGCGAAAGAGGGGGGTTCTTCGGTTCCAAATTAATCGACAAGGGCACCCTGTGCACTAAAACAATCTCCTCTTCAAATACAATCGAGTAAGCTTCTAAATTTTATACTTCCATTTATCAATATAAAGTGAAGCAGATTTAGTCAATCGGTCAATAATTGATCCCAAATTGAATTCATATCCAGATGGTGTTTCTTGGAAGCTTTGTAATGAATCCATTGTAATTCTCTCTCATTAAAACAGGAATTTCTGGCTGCCTGAAAGTAATCCTGACGGCCATTGTGTGCTCAGCCTTGACTTTGCAACATGTCAAAGCATATTACTGACATACGTCGCAAGGTCAGCTTCATATTCGACCACCAGTATAACTTCTCAAATCATGGTTACATTTTAATCGACTAGGGATGAATTGAAAATATTTTGATTTATGAGATTTCCTACATGATTAGATCCTCTAATCCTCGAATAAGGGGTAACCATACTCGTCCTTTCTGACATTTTTGTACCATCGTTCTAACTTCATATGGCTTCCCTTCAGCCCACGAAAATCCTTCAAACGGCTACCAATTATTTTCCTCCTGTACGACTTAACTTGTGCATTTTGAAATTTTTTTGGGTAATTGTTATGTTTCCGTCCACTAAGCATTACAATCGGAATCGGTTCTTAACCTTCCTGATCAACGCATCAGCGACAACATTCACCTTTCCTGGGTGATTACGATATAACACAATGTAATTACTTAGAAGTTCAATCCATCTACGCTGCCTCATATTTAGCTCTTTTTGATCCAAAATATATTGTAGGCTTTTGTGATCGGTGTATACCGTACACATAGTGTCATACAAATAATGTCTCCGCAGTCGAAGAGCAAAAACCACCGCTCCTAATTCCAAGTCATGGGTCGTATAATTTTCTTCATTCTTTCTAAGTTGCCTAGAGGCGTACGCAATCACCTTTTCTCGCTGCATCAAAATAGCTCCAAATCCTTTAAGGGATGCATCACAATAAACAACAAAGTCTTTGCTTCCTTCGGGTAGTGATAGTATTGGCGCACTACACAATTTCAGCTTTAATGTTTGAAATGCCTCCTCTTCATCATCGCCCCACACATACGGCTTATTTTTCTAAGTGAGTTTAGTTAATGGTTTGGATATTAGAGAAAACTCCTTAATAAACCTTCGATAATAGCCTGCCAAACCCAAAATTGTCGCACTTCCGTTGGTATATATAACAACCCAAGAATTTTCATCAAACGCAAAACTTATTTTACTATTATCACAATTGTACGGGGAAATTTTTCGCTTTATTACATTACTTGTATTGACGATATCTCAATATATTATATAACTTGCATAACTAGAGTATGTCATTTTATCTGAAATTAATAACTAGAAGGGCTGAATATGT
Organism: Tanacetum coccineum; assembly: GCA_026074375.1. Classification (NCBI taxonomy): domain Eukaryota; kingdom Viridiplantae; phylum Streptophyta; class Magnoliopsida; order Asterales; family Asteraceae; genus Tanacetum; species Tanacetum coccineum. The sequence goes on along the minus strand of BQNB010104288.1, from coordinate 16,312 downwards.
CATTTTATCAAAGTTATAACTATAGGGGTCTATTATGTCACTTTCAAAGTGCAAGGTTTACTTGGTATATATTTTAAAGTTGATGGACCAAAGTCATAAAAATGCAAACTCCAAGGGCTCATTTGTGATTTCCCAAACCCCAGGGTCTAAAATGTAACATTTTAAAAAAGTATAAAATCATATCCAAAACATTACAAGACATAACTTTAATTAACGCTTCTCGTGCTTAACATTTCTAGATATTGATTAAAACGCTTAAAACCGATTATATCGTATCACAATACTAGGGAGCTTCATATTAAGGAGTTTCATCTTGGTATTACGTTCTGATTGAGTTGTTGGGTTTACGATTTAAAGTGCCCTAGCTCCTCAAACGTTTACTGAATGACTTCTGAATTATGATGGCCCGAACGGTGATACAATAATTCCAAACTCTTCAATCAAACTCATAACTCTTAAACCAAAGTTATAGAGTACAATCTTCCTAAGACTGTCAAATTTATCAGGTTGTGTGACGTTGGGCTATTTACTTTCATTTCATTTTATTATATCAACATTCCTCGGTTAAGATTGTGATAAGGTCGTCAACTTTCATTTCAGAATATTTATTACATCTACCTACCAGGTGAGTTCATAGCCTCACTTTTCAATCATTTAAATGTTTTTTAAACCCGCGAGGGGGATACATGCTTGTTACAAACTCTTTTATATACTCATAACAATGTGATAACTTTTCAAAGACTTAATGAATTCATAACCCTATATTTCAATCTTTTGAATACTTTATAAACCTGTGATACCTGATATAAACCATGAATGCAAGTGTTTTCTAAATGTATACTATCTAGATTTATTATTGCCTAAGTAGCTTCGAGTGCCATTATTTCCATATCATGAATCATTAATTACTTACATTGCGAGTGAACGCGAATATTGTGAATATATCTATTGGGGGTGACGGCTCCCGTTGGTATACCCATGCTTGGGGTAGCCAAAGGCATAATATTTGTCCTAATAGGTGACCTTGGCAAGTTACGTTTCCATGGGGATATTTGTCCCTAACCAACATCACTATGGTGATTTCCCTGTTAATGTATTAAAGTCATGAGCTTAGATACAATAATAATGTTACCCTAATTTTTCTATAATAATTGTATTCGTTGCAATTATAAACATTATGATAACTTGAATTTAATCGTTTTCCATAATAATACAGATCTCCATGATAATTATCCTTGTAATGCCAATATTTCAATTATGATAACTTGTATTTAATTATTACATTTCAAACCAATGAATTTCACTCAACCTTTGTGTTGACCCTTTTTAGCATGTTTATCTCACGTAATTGAGCAAGTTGCGGTACGGAGTGGCATGGACTCGAAGATGGCTGAACTGTTATCATTCAAACATAATATTTTAGATTTTAGGACCTGCATTTTGTAAAAACTCTAATTATAATGAATGATAACTAAATTTTTCCAACAACGTCTCTTTTGAGTCATTTTCTATGATTATGATTGTTGTATGCATGAAGTAATACCCCAGATTAGCTTTCGCTGCTATATTGTAAAAATGGGGGTGTTACATCACAGCTTACCGACTAAGGCCTTGGATTCAATAAAATTCCAATGTACTGTGATAACAAAAAGCGATATTGCCTTATGCTGCAACAATGTTCAACATTCTCGATCAAAACATATTGACATCAGATTCCACTTCATAAAAGAGCAAGTTGAGAATGGAGTAGTATAACTTTACTTTGTTAATACGGAGTATCAGCTGGCGGGCATCTTCACTAAAGCCCTTGGCAGAGAAAGAATTGAATTTCTTATCAACAAGCTGGGAATGCGGAGTTTTACGCCGGAGACTCTGAAACAATTGGCAGATGAAGTTGATGAATAGTGGTGGTACCTATTTAATTATCATGTATAATATGTATATATATTAAAACCCATAAAAACCAAAAATATTTTTCATTTTTAGAAAACTTTTATAAAATTAGAATACAAAAATATAAAATATATAAAACCAAAGAAAAAATGAAAAAATGAAAAAAAATTCAAAAAGAGGTAATAATGGCATGTCTTCTGAAAATTGATAACATTTACCGTCTTAGAAATGTCATTCAATAATGATACGAGGTTGTAAATGAAGTTCAAGCAGAAGTTCCAAATGTTTTCAAAACATGCCAAATGGCTTGCTATTATTTCAGATAGCAACCCGGTCATCAACTTAAAGGCAAGTATTTCAAAAAGAAAACTTGACCTCATAACGAGAATTTATTCTCGGGCATGGTCTACTTTATGACCATCCAAAAGCTTGTGTTTACTTTGCAACACAACCCGTGCTTCCTATATACAAATTAATGTACGTGTTAGTGCATTTCTTTATCAAAATAAGAGAAATCTTATTTTTATTGGTAAAAAGTTGTCTTCACAATGAATCAGTGTTGTCAGTAATAACAAAAAGATTTTCAAAGACAATTCGACCACTCAAACAATGACAACAACTCTTTAAATAGAAAATGAGTCATTATTTGAGGGGGATAAATTTTCATCAAATAATCTTTTAAATGGTCTTTCAAATTAAGTTACAGAATAAACGGATAATGTTTTTTGAAAATGACGAATCACAATTTCAAGGGGAGTTAATTTATATTAACTATAAAGAATTTTGATGTCATTTATTTCAAACTTTAGGGACTTATTTGCAATTTAAGACTTAGTTGATTCTCACGGAATAGATTTAAGCTTATCAATTCTTCGAACAGAATCTCAAGTATATGTGCGTACTAGGTTTTGCTGATTCAGAGGTATCAAAACCAGCAAGGGGGAAGGAATAGATATACAAGAAAGAGATATTGAGTACACGTGATAGAATTCATACCCTATTCTCAGTATAGGTCATTCCGGGAAGACAAATTCCATAACCGTAGAGAAAATCAGTGTTTAACTTGTTACTTTTTGGTGCACTATTTCAACTACATGGGGGTGGAGATATCTTGTTAATTTCAAGTATGCATCATTTAAGATACTAGGGGGAAGTGTTATAAGAAGATTTATTCTAAGCGTGAGAAGATTGGTTACTGATTCAATAAATGCTTCCTTAAACGGTTAATCTCTAAGCTTATTTTTAAAAGGAGTAGAAATATTTGATAAAAGAGGTACACATAGGTTTGATAAGTGTGATGATTCCTTAAGATAGTTAGTATTCTGCAGAAAGAAATGAGTACATTTGGGACTTAGTTGACTTAGGTGTTTTCATTTCGACTACTCAAAAGGGAATTATTGTGACATCCGGGACTTAGTTGACTTTGGTGTTACAATCTATATCATCACTATCGTATAAGGAGAAATACAAACATTCGGGACTTAATTGACTTTGATTTTGCGGTATCAAACTCTTGAAAGAGTTAATTGTGTACTTTAGACATTTGGGCTTTATACATCAAGACTGCTTGATGCGGCTTGCACATCTGCTTTGAATCTACTCAAGAAAGGATTACCGGTTTGAGGGGAAGCTAAGACAACTTCCAAAAGGAGATTATCGAGACGGACTATAGACTGCTGACGTGGATAGAATAACTTTGTCATTTTCAGTTTGAACATATTCATGTCTTGTCTTATACATAGTATTGTGAATATAAATGTGTAGTGTAGACTTAAATATAGGCATATATAGTGTTTGAGTATGAATTTTCTAAAATTTCTTAGTAAATTCAAAAATTTTCAAATTAACATACTCAAACACCATATAATACCCTCATAATTTGAGGGGGAGCATTAAAAATATTCCTAATACGACTTGTTAATAATTGGACATTCTTTCCCCAAAAGCAGTTATATTTGAATCAATTGATATCCAAAATATCAAGAGGTTTAATATTTTTGATAAGGGGAGAAAATGTGATTAAAATATATGGCTAATAATGTGATCTTTAAGATTTCAAGTATACGCTATCCCATATATGTGCTAAACACTTTCGATTAATCGATGCACGTATAAAGAGGGAGCAAATAGTTATTTGATTGACAGAAATGTGGAAGTACCAAAGACCGACCATTTAATTTACAGTATTAGAGTTATAAGGTGGTTAAGGTTAGGTATTCATTCCCATGATCCAGCCAGAACCAGAGGGATCTACCTAGGGATATTCCACTAGATAGTGTAGTAGTCCTTAGGTATGAAAAAAGGAGTAAAAGTGAGAATAAGGGAAAAGTGCCGACTGAGATGGAGCTAGTACTGGAACAAACCCAACAAGGTACTAGTTATGAAGTCTCGGTAAGCGCTAAAGGGGTTGAAGAATTAAAAAGAAAAGTTAAGATAAAGGGTGAAAAGAAAGAAGCCCTCCTTACACTTAGGCAGAAACCGAGTCAATACATCTGCTGTCAAGAATCACAAAGATGATTGCTAACATTGAAGACTGACATCATGGACCCAGTGATGCAATGCACAACCCTCCCTAGCCACTCAGAATCTCTTAAAAGATTTTTGTTTCATTTCTCACGGAGATTACATGCATTTCTATCAACTTTCTCACTCCGAGTTAGTTGGTATTGAAAAGGTGGCAGTCTACTCCAGCCTCCGATCACTAAAACCAAAGTGCACTATTGAGTCTAGAGCCAAAAGAGATCATCCATAAATCTTATTAGGACACTTGTCAAAATTATGCTTGATATCTCACACAATGTGAATAACGAGAAATATATAAAGAGTCCTACGCATTATCCTTGTGATTTTGCCAGAACATCAGAGTGATACTCAAGTAATCACAGTGAAGATGGAAATCCTGCTTGAGCCAACATCAAACAAGCTCATGGTAGGTGACTTGTGCGATTCTATACGAATCAAGCTTGTGACAACTAGAAAGAAATGATGGTGCGATTCTATATGAATCAAACTTGTTCCAGGAAATGAATTGACGGTTGATGATGAATTTTTGAAATGATTAACACTCTCGATGTGTCACAAAAACACTTTAGCAAGTGACACGTCGATTGATTTTTCAAATCAATTTTACTTCAATCGGTGAGATAGTAACTCGCTGGTTCACTCTTATCGTGCTGTCTGCTTTGAGACGTTTCGGTAATGAGAACATGCTGAGTTTGATGAATCTAATACATATGTGTTAGAAAGATTTGATACTTCAGCTGGAAATCCTGTCAAGGAGATTCTTCTTAAATTGAATCTACCTGATCACAGGTCGATCCTCACGGATTCGAAGGGGGGGGGGGGGGGGGGGGGGGGGGGGGGGGGGGGGGGGGGGGGGGGGGGGGGGGGGGGGTGGGGGGGGGGGGGGGGGGGATCTTGTCAAGGAGATCTTCTTAAATGGTATTACTGATCACAGGTCGATCCACACGGGATTCGAAGGTTTACTCCAACCAAAACGGCTAATGACCAAAAGCCATATTCATTCCCAGCTTTATTGCTAAATGTTTAATGCAGGATACTTAAGATGGGGAGGTGAAGTACTGGTTCCAGTGATCACATATCAGTAGCCACATGCTCATACTCGACCGACAACATAAAAGACATCATGAAAGCTTAAGTACATATTTTAAGGACTTCGAACGTCTTTCTCGAAGTGAAGAAGTGTTATAGTTAAAGAACCTCAAGAAAGATGCAATATTAAAGCTTTTCAAGATAACATATCAAGAAAGGTATGAGCATGTCAGTCCATAAGTCACAAGTTCACAAGATGGCAAAAGATCATAAGATGACGAATAGAGATTATGATTGAATGATGATATCAAGAAACTCAAGATTACATACAAGTTAAAGTTAAAGGGACGTGCTCGAGCCTAAAGATTAAGTTCACTACAACATATTCACAAGATGAAGAAAAAGAAAAAGAAATCAAGTCTGCGAGCACAAGATTGAAGACTCAGCATAGTATGCTAGGTTTAAGATTTTGTAACATGGAGTGACCTCCCTTAGGGGAAGATTGTTAGGAATATGAAAATCCTAAGAAAGTATCGGTCACTTCATAGATAACTGTAGTTAGCTCGTCAAGTTAATATTTGGAAACTTACTTAGGTAGTTAGACCAAGGCCTATGGATAAGTTCATTAAGCCAAGGCCCATCCGCCCCTTGTAAGTATATATACACCTCTCCATGCCTTGGAGAGGTGGTTGATTGGTTTTATTTTTTCATATAGTTCAACAAGTATTTTCTCTCTCATCAATCTCTCACTAAAACCTTCCTCCCAAAGTCTTTCTCTATCTAACATTTCTTGCTAAATATTTCGTATATGTGTTAAGTGATTATAGCTATTCTACAAACTTCATAAGTTTTATTATATTAATTCTTTGCAAAAATCATTTTTAGACCTTATTGATGTTTCAAGTTTCGTTTTTAGTTGATAAAAAGTTAATTTATTTTCATGTTCTGTTAGCGAATGAGTTTATTTCATCCTTTAGTACTATTAGTGTTTTCCAACAATTTTTTGTAGATAAAAAGCTAACTGTTCTCATTTTTCCTTCCTTCTTAGATGTATCAAGAAGAACCTAAAGAACATGTGAACGTAGAGAATGTGGTGGACTTGGAAATCGGTCAAGATGAGAAACCAAAGAAACCTAAGGCAACCCGCAAACGGTCTTTGGTATGGAGTCACTATGAGTAATTTGTTAATGACCAAGGAGAGCAAAAAAGCAAGTGTTGTTATTGTACTAAGGAATCTGTTCAGATACTAAAATCCACGGAACAACTACTGTTTTCTTCATGTAACTACAGAGCTCATGAAATAGGGTATTGTGTAAGGTAGAACAAAGATAATTGTTCAAGATGGAGCAACAAGACCTATTTGAGATGGAACAAAGATAATTGTTCAAGATGGTTTTTTTATTTTTAATTTGTTTTGTTTTCTTGGTATCTATATTATGGATTATATATTGGTTTGGTTTTCTCTTTTGTCTGGAACTCAGTTTATGTTTGGTTTCAATTTGGTTGTTGTTAATAACCTAGAATAATGTATTGATGACTTTATGTGCATCAGTGATCAGTTTATGGATAATCAGTTTTCTAGATTTGTAGCAATTTTATAGACGGAATTTTCATTTTGATATGTAATAGTTTGGAAATTAGCTCATCTTTTAATACATTATATTATTATTTGGTTTTGTAGATAACTGAACCGAATAAACCGATCACTTATTTGGTTGGACTGGTTTAGTTTTAAGAATTTTGGTTTGGGTATCGGGTGTCTGAAATTATTTTTGAAAACTGAATAACCCAAACCGATTAAACCTATTAAAGCGTAAACCGACCAAACGAACACCCCTATTACTAATAGCGTTTGGTTATGTATAAAAATCTATTTCATTTATGTTGTGAACTCTTAAAACTATTTCCTTTTGTGAAAACTCTATTGTTTTAATCAAACTAGTATTTTCAATGACTCATATAGAGGTCGTTCAATGTAACTTGTGACTTTGTTCCATGAAAGTCACGCCCCGTTATCTTCCGCTGCGATGGGGTGTGACACTCAGAAATATAAAATTGAAGCTTAACATGTTTACCCAATCGACATGCATTACATAAACTAGACGAATTTGACATATTGCAAATATTAAATGAGTTGACTCTAAATTTCTTATAACATCGTCAATAGGATGTCTGAGGCGTCGATGCCATGTGGAATGATCAAAGGAAAGCAAACCAAAGGGTGTGGATGGTGATGGTTGATGACTAACTGGGTAAAGATAGCCAATACTGTCACAACTAAGAAGAAGCTTGTGATTCTGGTAATTTTTTCACAGAAAAGCCAAATTCATCAAATTCTATAGAAAACTTTATTGTCCTTGGTTAATTTATGAACATAAATTAAGTTTTTGATGATGTTAGGTGTAATCAATATACTATGAAGGTAAAAGATGTTTTTGAGGGGTATACAAAACACTATGTCATGTGCCAGTTATAAGTATAGATTTAGAATTACCAACAATTATAGAGGGATAAATGATTTTGTTACAAATAGCAGTGAGCGCACATTGTTTTCCGCCAGATGTAATGAGACACCCATGCTCATATCCCATGCTGGTCTTGAAGGATCATAGCCTGAAGCTCTTGCGAAATCATGTTGGATTTGGTCAGTAAATAAGAACGTGAAGCATACGAATATCGGCATGTAATAATAGACATAAATTATGGTTGGGCCTGAGGTAGGGGTGTTAATTGTTTGGGTAATACCCGAATAAACCGAAAACCAGAACCGAACCGAACTGAAAATAATCGAATTAAATTTGTAATCGAACCGAATTTTCTAAAACTGAACCGAATTAAATATTCGGTTTTTGGTTCGGTGATGGTTTTGATAATCTAAACCGAAAACTAAATTCATATAAATATATATATTTTTTAAATATTTATATAAAAAAATATTAAAACCTTTTCTAATATAAATATAACATTTTGTAGGCTTAAAGCTTTTTCTGATACCAAAAAATTTATATAAATAAATGAATAAATAATTAAAATTATATAATTTGGGTTATTCGGTTTGGTTCGATTTTTAGTTTTACCCAGAAAAAAATTAACCGAATTAATCGAATAGAATAAACCGAAACCCGATAACCGAACCGATGAACACCCCTAGTTTGAGGTAAGGGTGCTCACGGTCCGAGGACCGGACCGGACCGAAACTGTATTGGTCCAAAACGCCGGACCGAGGACCAGACCGAAATGGTACGGTCCGTCCCGGTTCAGTCTTCGGTCTGGTCCGGTCCCACAAGACATAATCATCGGGTTTTTTGTAAGACCGGACCGGACCAAATCGGACCGACCAGACCGATGACCGAATTTAACGAAAAACATGGACCGAGGACCGGACCGAAACACGTTCGGTCCTGTTCGTCCGGGTCCGACGACGGTCCCAATATGCTCCATCCATAGTCTGTACGGAGATCCAGGGGTGAGTAGAAAAACCAAAAAAATTGAAAACCAAACCGAACCAAAAGCAACCAAACCGAACTAATAACCGAATCGAATTTGGCAAAACCGAACCGAACTATGAATTCGGTTCTTGGGATGGATATGGGGGAACCGAAAACCGAATCGAAAACCTATATAAATATATCGGTCAGGTTCGGTCCGGTCTGGTCGACGGTCCAATATGCTCAGCCCTAGTCTGAGGTACTAGGGGTGAGTAGAAAAACCAAAAAAATTGAAAACCAAACCGAACCAAAAGCAACCAAACCGAACTAATAACCGAATCGAATTTGGCAAAACCGAACCGAATTCAAATTCGGTTTTCAGTTCGGTTCGGTTCGGTTGAATTCTAGTTCGGTTCAGTTCGGTTTTCGGGATGATTAAAAAAAATTAACCCAATTAACCGGACCAAATAACCCGATAACCGAACAGATCAACACCCCTATGCTTATGAGGTACCATGCGAAGTTGGGCATGTTGGACAGTGAGGAGTTGGGTTTGTTATACGTGGCCAGATGAGCCTGAGGGACCTAGATCGTGGCTAGAGAATGGACAACATGCATATAATGAGCTAGAGAAGCAAAATGGGCTACGGGTGCATATGAGATGAATCCAGTTTGAAGTAGGGGTGTTGATCGGTTCGGTTATCGGGTTATTCGGTTAGTTCGGTTTGGTTAGTTTGGTTAAAAAATTTTTTTGGGTCAACCGTAACCGAACCGAACCGAACTAGAATTCAACCGAACCGAACCAAAAACCAAATTTGAATGCGGTTCGGTTCTCGGTTGACCCGAAAAACCTGAATTTCACTATTTTTTTTTTTAATAATTACATAGATTTTTAGTAAACAACAAATTATTATTAACATAAAAAGTGTTTTTTTATATTATGATAACATTTTAATGGTGTTTATATATATAAATATATAAAAATTATATATATTTATATGAATTCGGTTTCGGTTCGGTTTTCAGTTTGGAGTGCCAAACCCATATCCAACCCGAGAACCGAATTAGTAGTTCGATTCGGTTCGGTTAAAGTACTGAGTTCGGTTTGATAACAAACTAGCTGCGAATTCGGTGAGGCTTGTAAACTGTGAGTTTGATTAAGCTTATAAACTGCGAATCCGGTTAAGCTTGAAAACTTGTTGCGTATTCGGTTAAACTTGACAACTGCGTATCCGGTTAAACTTGACTTGCTGCGTATCCGGTTATGCTTGACTTGCTGCGTATCCGGTTATGCTTGACTTGCTAATCCGATTGAACATCTTCCATGCGAATCCGGTTCAACTTGGGTTGCTAATCCGGTTGACAAAATATCAAACACCTTGAACGCATCTTTTTCTTCTCTTCTTTTAGCCCGAGTTTGTCTTTGTTTCGTTTCACAAACCGTGTAGACCACAATAAGATAACCAAACCAGAAAATAAGCACTTGAAATAGCAGTTTACACCACAAGAATAAGCCATGAATTAACCTTTTACAAATTAATCTAATTAATAAAGCTACTATTAAGCTCAGAGTTAAGCACTTAGACAACAAAATTTAAGCCACTAAACAATATCCCTAAATATAGCCTAATATCAAACTCTCCTCTTAAAGCTAAGCTGTGACCTCTTAAGCAATATAAACAAGCTCAAAATAAGCTAGAAGCAACCACGCATATTATGACAAGAGAGAAAAAAATGATGCACTGTTTGGTTATCAATGAGAAAGCAGTTTCAAATATTATAGATATGGTCAAACATGTCAAGCACTCTTTGTTATCAAATTACTTTCTTAACACAATTGTTAAAAAGCCCAAACTTGATGAAAAACGTTTTTGGATGAGGTAAAGAGTTGCAAATAATGTTTTATGTTTGAACGAAAAACAAAGCACAAACACTACAAATTTGATTCCAATAAGCACGTAAATCAAAGAAAGCCGAACCCAATAAAATTAAATGACCACAATAAGTCGAACGAATAAGCTCAAAATAAGTTACCACAACAAAACACTAAACGATCTTATAGCCCCAAGATCAAACCTTGGTGATGATACCAATTGAAGGATATTAATTTCACACACACTTAGTTTATTTAGGAGAGTAAAGCTAGAAATAGAGACGTGGATTGGGAGAACACACCAAAAACACACACAAGATTGTGAGGAAAATGCATTCAACTAACACCCTCTCCATGTGTGGAGAGGGTTTATATACTTACAATATATGGGCCGGGCTGAGCTTTCCTTGGACTTTCTATAAGTCGGCCCGGTTAGCTTACTAATCATTACATAATATTGTCTAACTATTACAAAGGCTCGTGAGATCGATAATGATCGTCACTTTACTAAAAACTAAATTTCTAACAATAGGTCGTCTATCTTAGGAAGGGGATAACGGTTCTTAATGGTCAACTTATTCAATTCTTTATAATCGATAACCCATCCATAAAGGGATCCATCCTTTTTCTTGATTGAATAATAAAATGGAAAAAGATTTAACAATAACGGATTATCAATTAAAGGGGAGTTAATGTATTTGTAACTCAAATTGTTCTTAAAATGTTATTAGATTTAATCTTTAGGGACTAAATGGTAGAATTGTAGACTTAAAATATAAGCTATAAAGTTGAGGGACTTAATATGACATTTCTAGAACTAGTTTAGACTTAACACTAAGTTAAAAAGGAAAATAGAATTTGTTATAAACATCAAGGACCAGTCTTGCCATTTATGAAACCTAGCCGGTTAACATAAACACAAATACATTTCGCTCTCACTTTCACAAAACCAAACACACATATTTCTCTCTAACATATTTTGCTCCCTTCATATTCAAAAATTCAAATGTGGTTTTAAGGCAAAAGGTTCATACCTACTCGTTCATAACTAATTCCTCATCATCTAGGTAAAACTAATTAACTTATAACTCCTTTTATCACTCAAAATTAGTTAAAAATGGTTTAGGGTTCATAATTTAAAAGTTGAGATTTTTGTTAAATTAGGTGAGGGGTTTTACTCATTAGGGTACGTTTTAGATGTATGTGAAACAGTTTTGAATATATTTTTAACCATTTGAGAGATTCATTGATTTTTGTGATTCAAATAAAGTGAAACACATATATCTTGTGGGAATAGTTGTGGGTTTGTGTTTAGATACCTCAAATAAGCCTCTTTATGCTATTAAGAACACTGATATGCTTCATTTAATCTTGTTTACTTGCAATCTTTGATTATTAGGTGCGTTGGTTTGAAAATAGTATAAGTTTGCTTGTTTGATGGTTAAAATGTGTTTGTAAACTGATGTAGGTCCTTTAAGTGCTTAGTATTAGTCATAAATGGTTTTTAACATGTTGTGCCATGAGTTTTCTCCATATGTCTGCTCGAATTTTGCTTATCATGCTTAAAGTGTTGTTTAAATCAAGTGATAAGTGTTTATGTGATATTAATGATTGATATGTGATGATTGTTAGAAGTGCTTTCAAGTTTTTAATTGGTAAAACTTGGATTAAGTAGCTTTGAATGAAGCGAAATGTGTTTTGCTTGTATGAAGCAAAACATGTTTTCTGAGCGAAACATGTTACATTCATTCCAAGCGAAACATGTTACATTCATTCCAAGCGAAACATGTTTACCTCATTTCAAGCGAAACATATTAGGAAGTTCTAAGTGAAATATGTAAGGTCCATCTAAGCGAAATATGTTTAGATAGTTGTCAAGCGAAACATGTAATACAGTTTTCAAGCAAAACATGACATGTCACATTTTGAGCGAAACATGTCAAAATATAAAATGAAACTCTGCCCAAATTTTTTAAAATTTGTGTAATACTTGATTATGGTGCTATGTTTCATAATGTGCTATGCTTGAATGTTCATTACCTGCTCTCTGATTGAATATGTGTCCTAAGCCCCCTTAAAAATGTCTTGTTAACTTTTTCAGTTGACTATGACTGTTGACCTTAGTTGACTTATTCATTGAGTATAGTAATTCTGTCATGTTTGCATGAAACCTAATCATAGATTTATCATATCATCAAAGGATAACCAGACTAAATCAGTAAAATATATCTGTTGTATATATAAACTGTAGTGGTTAATTCTTAAGCAGAATCATGAATCCTCAAGAAAAACAACAAGTTGCTGCTCGTGATGATAAATGGGTTCCATTCTCCGACAGAGTCAAGATTAGCTCTACTAATATCAGAGTGGAAACCACTGTGCCATAGAAGGAAGAAACATTTCAAGTAATGATGACATCAAATAACGTCTATTTTATAGCATCATTTATCCCAAGTAATTGACTCATTTTGTATGATTAGTGCAAAGAATTGTTACTTAATCGTTTGTATTTGAGAATTGTAGTAATTATGGAGTACTTGGTGAAACTTGACTAAAAGGCACGCATTCTGGAGCTTAAACGAAGATATTTTGAAGATTACTGTTCTGACAACCAATACGCCGTATCCATCAAGGAAGATATGGCGTATCTGTACCTGCACTCACCAAAGACCACAAAGGAAACATGATCAATACGCCGTATCCAGAGAAGACCAATACGCCGTATTGGAGATATAGTATGGGAATATTCTGAAAGATATCAAACATGGTCCCTACACCAAGAAACCCCTAATATGCCGTATCCAAGACATTGGATACACCGTATCGAACCGACTCCAGACCCTATAAATAGAAAACTCAAAAATGAGTTTTAAGTGTGCTAAATCATATTCTCGATACCTAAACCACAAAAGTCAATTTTCAGAGGAGAAAAAGAGCAGAAGAGGTCTTGCAACGCATTCCAATCCATAGGAGACAACGTGTAATTTCTTATACTTTTGTAATCGTTTAGTTTTTGGTATCATTCGTAACTCGTTAGTTTTACCTTGGCTAAGCCATTACTCTTGTATTAATTATGATGTTTGAAGGCTAATACCTTCGGGTATTAGCCATTATTATGAAGATCTGAATGTTTGGTTTTGTTTATATCTTGATTTCTTAATTTATCGTTGTATGCTTGTTTATGTTTATCAATTTATACTTGTTTACGTGCTTAAGTATGCGACCTATCATTCAACTGGGTCTAGTCCTACATATTTAATGCGCTGCAACTTCGGTGTTGTTTGGGCGTAGGCTAAGAGTCCGGGATAGCCCTCCATATAGTAATGCATATAGGTGGAACTAATAGGATCACTAATAACGTCTTGCTTGCCTCGATTGAACTGGTTGTACCGTTGTAGGTGGTGGCTTAGTACTAACTAATAACGCTCTGATCATTGGTATAGTTTGGATTGTGGACTACCATCTAACACAAATTACCATTAAGCAGTAAGTGGGTAAAGTCTCTATGAGCTAGGGTTAGTATGACACACCGTGTCGTCCTCTAGATGAATTATAATCAATATAAATAAGGATGCTTTATGCGGATGCTTTAATTGTGACAGAATTAATGTGTTTAGGTCTTAGGAAGAAGTCCCGCCTAAGTCTAAGAATGATATACCACCTCGAGATAAGTAATCATTGCACTGAATAAACAAACCAACTTCTAATCGGATTAATGATGCCTAATACAGTTTTCTATTATAAGGCTTGACCGCTATTTATCTTCTGTTAATTTGCTTGCATGGGTTAAAGTGTCTTGAATTGATTGTTGTCACCATCAAACTCGTGCCAGTCTCTCAGACTGAACCCCCCCCTTTTAACCTGTTAGAATTAGAATTAGATCTAACATAGAATTAGCATAGGTTTGACTTAGACTAGAATTAACCTAGATTAAATAACCAAAATATTAATAAATTGAGAGATTTAACCTTGCTTCAAGTGTTCGACACCCTACTTACCACGAATCTACCACCGACCGGGTACACTGCCCGTTAAAGTGTTGTTTTTGGTTAAGTCAACAAAATAGAAATTTAAAACTTGAATCATAAAAATATACACCACACAACGACACATCAAGTTTTTGGCGTCGTTGCCGGGGAGTGAAATTTAATCTTGATTATTATTTTATATTTTGGTTTTTAGCATCAGAACTAACCTTTAGGATTAGTGTAATTTAGATTAGTGTTGTTTAGAGTAGTTTATATTCCTGCTTGTTTGCTTATTCTGTTTGTGTGATACGGCGTATTCAGTTCACTGAATACGACGTATTGATTATTTAACAGTTTTTCTAGTAAGTTTGTTACAGGATGGACGATCCAAACATTACTATGGAAGAATACATCAGGCTCGAGGAAGAAAAGGCTCGAAGACGTGGTAAGGTGTTTAATTGGGAAACTGCTAAGTATGGTAAGATCCGGATTGATGAAGACGTTCACAACCTCAGATCCGTTGAAACCAAATTCCCAGCTATAACCCTTATTGATGAGATATCATCTGAAAAAACACTTTCTTGTGAACCCACGGTAAGTTCTCTTAACAATGAAGTTGACTTTAGAATTTCATTTGACGATTCCGACGATGAAGATCACACGGTAATTTTTGACAAAAACTCATTTTCTTACAAAATAATTTCTGTCAATAATTTGAAAACGGATTCGGAAAATGATAATGAAAAAGTCAATATGCCTTCACTTCCATCACCTGAGCCTACGGTCAGTTGTTTTGATGATTTAGACTTCTTTAAAGATTTTGAGAATGAATTTCCAGCCATTGTTTACAATAATGCTCCAACGTCTAAATCAGATTTGTTAGCTGAACCCACTTTAAACCCTCAACATATCGACGAATTTGATTTGAAAGATAAAACATCATTGTCTGAATATGATGAAGAGGAACAATACGTTTTGTACTTTAATGATCTATTCCATTTCAACATTATTCAACCCGGTGATTTAAAGTCAGAAAAAGACAATGATGATAACAAAATTGATATAATACAATCTTCGGGGGGTATTGAAAACACAAATAAACTTCTTGAAGAAAGTCACGATAAAATTAATAAAGTTTTCATTATGAAAAGTTTTGTCATGGAATTAAATGTAAATATCATGACATGGAATCATTTTTGTCAATGGGATGCTATTCAATCTTATTAAGAATTTGTATGTGTCATTTGGCATTCTCTTCGACCCTAAACGGTATTATAAGGATGGTGATTGTGTAAGAATGTTGTGAAGGCCAAGGTACATTTTCTTTACTTTGATAAATCTAGGAAAAATTGGTCTCCAAGAACAGATACGGCGTATTAGGGTAAAACCAATACGGTGTATCCACCTTTTTAACTTGTGTTGACTAAGTCAACATAATACGCTAATACAGCGTATTACTCAAACACAGATATGGCGTATCAAGTCTGGGTATAAAAGCCCAACTGATACACCAGATCAAGCTTTTATACATACTTACTTTTTACTCTCATATACAAATTTTTAACCATGAAAAAAACTCTTGGAGAATCAATCACTTA
>BQNB010104287.1:0-22794 GCA_026074375.1 Tanacetum coccineum | reverse complement strand
TTGTCCGGCTACGCGCCGATCTACTTCTGGATACTGTGTTTTTCTTGGTGACAACCTCCTGACGTAGTCCTCCAAACGTCAGGACACGTTGTCTCGTTCTAGTAGTGAGGCTAAATAGCGCGGGGTTGCGAATGCTGTAGCTGAGACATCCTAGATTCGCAACCTCCTTCGTGAGCTTCATACCCCACTTTTTACAGCGACCTTGGTCTACTGTGATAATGTCAGTGTTGTATACATGTCTGCAAACCCTGTACAACATCAGCGCACCAAGCATATAGAGATTCACATTCATTTTGTTTGTGACAAAGTAGCAGCAGGTCATGTTCGAGTTCTTCATGTCCCTTCTCGATTTTAGTACGTAGATATCTTCACAAAAGGACTCCCATACCCATTGTTTGCTGATTTTAGATCCAGTTTGAGCGTCCACAAATCTCCCGCTACAACTGCGGGGGCATATTAAAGTAGATATTATATTGTATATTTTGTGTAGTCGGCCCATTGGCCCGAGCCCATAGTCTAGAAGGTTCCTTTGTATCCAATATATAGGTTGGCTATTATCAATTATAATCAAGCAATCAATCAAAGCAAATCAATATCCTTTATCTCCACCCTTTTTCTTATGTTTTGATTTTAAGAATTGTGTTTATCATTTAACCTTATAATCAGTTGACTTTAATTTTCATCATTTTTTAAAGATAGCTTTTTGAGCATTGATTAATTTTGTTTTATCTCTGTTTTAGGAATGCGGGAAACTAAGGGTCCGTTTGGTTTGCGTATGGGTTTGGATTTGGTTTTGGTTTTGGATTGATATGATAGAATTCTTGATTGAGAAAATATATAGTTATATTAAAATATATTTAAGTTATAAATTAATTATGAATTTAAAAGTATTATTTGAAAAAGTTAAGATAAAGAAATAGATAATTTAAGTATAAATGTATAGAATTTGTGGTGGATATTAATGAAGAAAACAAAGTTGTCAGGGAAAAAGGAATCTTTCATCCAATCCTATCAGATTATAGTGGAATAGTTTTTTAGATTGAGTCATTTGTTTAATTCCTCAAAGCGTGAACCAAACTGCAATTCTAAACTGTCAACATATGCCAACAGTGGGAAACCCCTCAAACAAACAGCACCTAGATTGAGTTCAAACGATTAACAATCAAGGTAATTCTTCCAACTGATTTTTATTTCTAGATTAAATTTATACATGTCTTAGTTACCCGTCATTTCTATCTTTCTAGATTTCTTTCAACGGTTTTTGATTCCGGATTAAGGGTTAGTTTTATACATATACATGTTTTCACCAGTGTAGTATGCAAGGATTTTTTTTCTTTCATTTTGTATGTGGCTATTGATTTTAGTTAATTTCTTTTTTAAAATAGAATCACATAAAAAATGATCATTGTTCATTTATTTGTGTTTTGCAAGCCTATAAAGTGTTTGATAAAAGAAACTGTTGAGGTAAATTTACGTGGACTGCTTGAGCTTGGTAAAAGTAACCTCAGCCTTAATGAATATATGTATCAGCTTGGTTCCTTCGGACCTTAATCCTTCGTCTTCCAGCTGAAAATAAGAAAGAACATCGTTAGCTCGCCCCCGGGTGTTAATACAGGACCAACTCCGGTGTAAGAGTAAGTAAAGTGATATGAGATAAATGCGGAGGATATAAAGTATGGTCTGGAGTAGGTGTTGTGTGTATCGTCCTGGGTAAATGAGCTCTCCCTTTATACTATTTGGGATTCGCTACAAGACATAACCTTGGGGATCTCTCTTGGTACAATTTGTCGGCTACGTGTCATTCCAAGGACAGTGGTCCTTCACAAGGACTGTACCTTTGTCGGATTATCCTTAGATACCGTTGCGCTAGGACGAAGCTAATAACTCCGAACCTGATATGTCCTTCGACACACCAGCTTCTTCGGATTTCTGGTGGTGACTTCGGACCTGACATGTAGCATCTTCAGAGCTTTTGTTTAGTTTAGCCCGTGTTAGTTTGGCAGAAGTATCTAAGCTACCTTTTTAATTCGGATGTTCCGAGGGAGACTATACCTCATCATGTCCCCCTAGTCTAGTATCTGCCAAGCTAGCTTGTCAGTGCTAGACTTAAATGTGCTCTGCGTCATTAATGTTCGGAATATGCGGACGTGGCTTGTTTTTTGTCCACGCGTTTTCTTTGTGACGTGTCATGTATTAAAGGTAACTTCCTAATTGTCGCGTCTTTTCATTCTTTCCTTATAATTAGCAGCCTCCGTTTCACTTTTTGTTTTACCCTTGCTATAGTAAAAAACATATATTGTTTCTGGAACTATTGTTTTACTTTTTGCCGTTGCTTATTTTGCTCCGAATTCTTCCCCTTCTTATGTATCTTCTTCTTTCCTTCTTATTTTTTCAATTGGCCAAAAAGGATATGGATCTGTACCAATCCCGACTCACCCAGGATGACCTAAAAGATATGATCATTAAATATAAGATACCCCATGACCTTCACCCTCGGCTACCTTCCAAAGAATTTGTGATGTTCAAGCTTCCAGACGATGCCATTGGTATTTATCATCGGATGATTGATTTTTCTGGTGTTCGCATTCCTTTTTCTTTGTTCCTTCTAGCCCTTATCAAACATTATAGGGTCCACTTCTCTCAGTTGGGCCCCCTAGGCCTGAATAAGGTGATTACTTTTTAGGTTCTTTGCCAGTCCTTGCAAATAGAACCAATGGTGGCATTGTTTAGGGTTTTCCAGACTTTATGCAAACAGGGTGATTAGTTTTATTTTGCCAAGTGTCGTGCTCCTTCTCCGGTTTGCATTGATGATAATCGCTCTTGTATAAAGCATTGGAAAAGTGGTTTCTTCTTGATCGATCGGAGGGCCATTCCTGACTCTATAGTCTGGAGACATCCAAGTGCAGCTATTGATGATCCTTAGCCCATTGCTGGTTCTTTTAACATGGCTGATGTCCGCCGCTTGAGTGTTCATGTGATAAAGCTGAGGGATATGCCTGAGGGGGTGTTGGTTTTATCTGGGTTGAGTCGTGTTTAGAAGATCTGTGTTTGTGATCTGGTACTTTAGGGTGCCGATGGAAATGGTATGGGGGTGGGTTTTGACTATGTTTTGTTGTATCTTTACCTTTTGTTGCTTTCATTCATTGTTGTTTTCCTTTTTTGCAGTTATGGGTATTCATGATTTTCTTTGCCTTTCTGAGTGGACTGGTTTTGAGGTTCAGGAGGAACCTCATCATGATATCAGGCCGACCCTTCAAAGGCTTCCCTTTTACTATACTTATCCTGCTGCTGTCAATGTTGTTATTCTGGATCCTACTCCAGAGGATCATCCTATGGGTACTCCTAGTGCTAAGATTCTTGCCAAGGCTGAAGCTTCTCAGAAGCGAAAGGCCTCTACTTCTGGTGCCACTTCGAGCCATGTTGCTAAGCGCACTAGGTTTGCCTTGGCTCAATCATCCAGTAGTACTACTCGTCCTAGTTTGTTTGTAGGTAACTCTGATGATGAAAGTGATGATGTTGATGCATGTGTTGAGATTCCGTTTGTTACCCCTATTCGTTCTGCTGCTGTGATCCCTTCTTCAGGGAATCAGGGTGGGAGCTCTGTTGCTCCCGCTGCTGAAGGTCCTGGCACCCGAGGTATGTGTTTTTGTTCTTTAACTTGTGTTTGTTCTTGTCTTCATTCTTTATTTTAATGTGTCTTTTCTTTGCAGATTCTCGGGGAAAGGGCATTATGGTTGATGATGTTGTTGCACCACCCGTTGGTGTGAGCCCTCCGAGGCCCTCCTTCGGTCCTGCCTCTTCATTTAGAGATGTCTCCGAAGATGCCATTCATACGTATTTCTTTCCCTTTTATGTTGGTCCTTATTATGATGTCTATCCTGAAGGTGGTGTTGCTGGTAATTGCGAGTTTACTCGCAAGGAATGGGATGCTCCCTATCGGCCTACTTTTGGGGTTCTAACCAAGGAAGTATTTAAGGATCTTGTTGTTTATAAGATGGTAGTGGACCAGTTTCCCATACCAAGAGAAAGGGTCCGTGTTGAAACCTTGTCTGAAGATCAGTTAACTGAGAAGATGAGTGTGTTGCATTGCATGATATGTCTCATGGTGGTGAGCTCTTGGCTCGGTATCATGGTTTTCTCTAGTCTCATCATGAGTATGTCCAATCGACTGATTCTAGGCTGAAGGATTTTCAGGAGAAGTTTGCTAGTTTGTCTAGTTTAGAGTCTCAGGTCTCTGGTTGCAAAGACAGGTTGCTGGTTTGAGTGACAAGCTTTCTTCTTCTGATGCTGCCTTTGCTAAATCCAAAGCCAAAGGGAAGGAGAGAAAGAATAAAATTAAGTCCCTTACTAAGAACCTTGATCAGCTGAATGCCGAGGTAACTCGTCTCTTCACTGCTCTGAATCAAGCTACTGTTCCTGAGGCTGAAAAGGAAGAGGAAATCCTTCGTTTGAAGGCCACTCCTCTGGAGTTTGCATCCTTCTTTCGGGGCCAGTTCCAGGGTTTGGTCCTGAAGTTTCTTGATTCTGATAAGTTTAGCAGAGTTCAGGGTGAACTCCTTTCTTTGGCTGTCAGTGCGGGGTTTGAACGCGGGTTGAGTATGCATCGGACTAAGGATGAGTTTACTGCCGTGTTGAAGAAGATGGTTCATTTTGTGCTTGTGCACAGGGTAGGCTTGCTTAAGCGTCCCCTTTGTTGCTCAAAATGATTATGCCTTTCTCAACAAGATTTGTGAGCATGTCGTTGAACCTTTATCTGTTATTCTCCAACTTGAGCCTAAAAAATTAGCTCGTCTGGCTCCTCGCTTCAAGAGATGCTCGTGTTTCTCCTCCTATTGCAAAGGAGTCAATTGTGACACCCGCTTCTGAATCTTTGGAGTTGCCTGCCAATGTTTTCCTTACTTCCTCTGCCATTGCTTCAGAGCAAAATGAGGAGTAGGTGAATGCTATGGTTGACGGGCCGAATCATAGGATGACTGATGGTGTTATACATGCTAAGTCTGGAAGTGCCTTTGTGCAGGGTACTTCTCATGTTTTGGATGATGTTGCTGAAGTGACTACGGTAGGGTCGGGGCGTGTTTCCTCCAGCCCTACTAATGTTGTTGTGGCCCTTTCTGTTGGTGAGAAAGGTGATGGTTCCTTGCTCTCTTCCACTGCTGATGAAGAGGCTGCTGCTAACCCCTCTAGGGTTTAGACTTAGTTTTTCCTTTTCTTTTTTTTGTAAGTCCATTTTATATTAGGGGAGGGGCGCGTGGTATGCCGAAGAACACTTGTTGCTCCAAGCTTAGGAAAACTGACTGTAGATGTATGGTTGTCCATCCAACAGATCCTGAGTCATGCCACTCGTCCTAAGCCGAATGGCTTCCCCCTTGGGATCTTTAGTATAGCTGGTCAAGCCTCCGTAGGTTCAATGGGCTAAGCATTGCTTTCCAAAGCAGAGGTCGTATTGTTACGCCTGGCCCTTGAACTTGCCTGGTTACTAGCTAGTTAAGTGTTATTTTATTTTTCTTTCAATTTAACTACCGACTACGTTCAGTTAACTGTATTGCCGACTTCGTTCAGCTATTTGTAATAAGTACCTTTCAGTGTAATGTCAACTCATGGTTTAATACTTTTTAACGTGTTTCCCCTTTTGTATAGCCTGTTTACAATGTTTATACGTTTGTATCTAGCACTTTAGCATTGGTTTATGCCCCAAACGCCTTATGTTTGCTCCAATTATATGTTTTTTTTGTCTGATCCGAATGACATCGTCTGGACCAACTCATATACCGGAGCAAATGTTTATTAGCTATGTTCGTACACATTACAGGTTGCTTGTGTTTCTTTCCTCATCAGTTGTTATATGTTCCTTCCACGACGTTGTTGTTCATCGAAGTTATTTGCTCGGAAGGAGGGGATCGTGGTGTCTCGTCCTTCGGCCTCATGCTAAAGTTTTCATGTTTTAACTTTTCCTTCCTATCTGTGTTTCATGTTTATAGGGTAAGTGTGTTCCATTATCATTATCCGGAGGTAGCAAGCCATCCGGAGCTTACCATGCTTCGTGTTTGCATCTTTGTTACTTGGCCAACAAGATTTGACTTCATCATGTTAAAGCAAAGATCAAATACTTAAATTTAAGAATAGAAGGGCCCTCCGAGGTAAGCTAACACTTTTGAAAATGGCTACCTCGGACGGGTTACATACTACTACTAAATATGTGTTGTGATTACAAATTCATTCAATTATTTCCGCTAGTTTCCCAATCGTGGTTAGACTTTTTCACTGGTTCCTTGGATGCTGCTCTTTCCACTTTGACCAATGGTCTTGTCTTGATTCCCATCGAAACTTCTTGGTTGAGGAATTCCAGCTTTATGGTTGCTAACCCCGTTAACACTTCTGTTTTGGAGTTCAAGATTTTTAGAAGATGCGTTATCCGGAACCTGTGGAATGGGGCTGTTGCATCCATAATTTCTTCCTTGTACATCCTTTCCTATTCTATTGTTGGCATGTGGTTTCCTTCTATCTGAGTAACCAATGTTATTGAATCAGTAAAGACATGCAAGTCTTTCATACCTTTGCTGACAGAGACGACTAGTCCTGCCAGTAATGCCTCACAATACATGGCATGGTCGGATGCGTTAAATTTCAAGCGGATGGCATACGAGTGCATCTTTTCATCGGGACTGACTAGGATTATCCCTACACCCGAACCTTATTCGATTGCTTCTTTGCCCAGGTATAGCCTCCAGGCCCTTGGTGTTGGGGTTAATTTTGCTTGAAGCTTCTTGCTTAAGTTGGACATTTCCCCTTTATTTGCATCTAGTGTTTTCTGCACTTGCTCTCCTTGCCCAAAGAATTTCTTCACTACTAATCCTTCGGCCTCCTTTCTATGGATATACGAGATGTCATATGTTCGTATTTTGGCAGCCCATTTTGCTAGTCATCCTTCTCTTTCGGAGAGCTTCAGTATTTCCTCCATTGGTCCGTCGGTCACCACCATCACCTTGTGTTTTCTAAAGGTTGTCCTTAGGGATCTTGTTGTGTGAATTAAAGCTTGCACCATTTTTTCGGTTGGGGTGTAGCATATCTCCATTCCCTGTAGTGATCGGCTTACATAGGAGACAGGTGTTTGGACTCCTTCCCTTTCTACCATCAGAACGGAGCTTACCATCTCATTTCTTTGTCGCAGGCATAACATCAGCTCTTCTTCTTCCCTCGGGATAGCCAATGTTTGCAATTTGCTTAATTTCCTTTTTATCCTTTGGAAGGCTTCTTTGGCCTCATTCGTCCAGCCGGATTGTGTTGCTGTATCCATCCTCATGCTGATCTTGTTAATGGGGTATTTGAGCTCCACAAGTTTTGGGATAAATTTGCCGATGGCTGTGAGTTGCAGGAATAAACTTCGTATTTGGTTTGGCCTTTTTGGGGTGGGACTTCGGATGATTGTTTGCACTTTTTCTAGGTCTGCTCTTACTCCTTCTTTTGTCACCATATGGCCAAGGAACTTTCCTTCTTCTACTCTGAACGAGGACATGTTCGGATCAATTTTGATGTTCACTCTTTTTAACTTTCTTAGTGTTTCTTCGACGTCTTGAACTAAGCTCTGCTCACTTTTGCTTTTCACCACTATTTCTTCCATGTATACTTACACATTTCGCCCTCTTTGATCGGAAAAGACCTTTTCCATCATCCTCTGAAGTGTCGCCACCGAGTTTTTTAATTCTTTCGGCATGTGGGTGAAACAGTATACCCCTTCTTCCGTATGAAACCCAGTTTTTTGCTCGTCATTCTCTGCCATTCTTATTTGGCTGTTTTCTTTTAGGAGTCGCAGGAAACATTTGTACGGGTATTCCATCACTGATGCTAGTTCTTCCCCTTCCTCCGAAAAGGGGTACATATCCTTAGCACAGACTTTGTTGAGGCAAGAGTAATCCACTTGCACCTTCCAAATTCCATTTTTAGCTTAACATGTATTGTATTGGCGACCCATTCGGGGTGTTGAAACTTTATGATCATCCCTTCCATCAGCCAACGGAACACCCTTTCTTTCAATGGATGTCTTCTGTCTGGTGTCATGGGTCGTCTCTTATGGACCAACGGCTCGGCGAGAGGGTATATTTTTAGTTGATGCTCCATGACAAATCGCGGTACGGAAGTTCTTTCTGACCCAGCCTATGCGAATACCTCTATGCTTTCCCGGAGCACGTCTGTTAACAACCGTTTACAATCGGAGGTCAACGTAGTCCCCATTGTTACGTGCTGGTTCAGACGTTCTTGGCTGATGGTAAATATTTCCTCTGAGTTTTCCTGGTCCTATGTTTTTTCGAGGGGTACTAGACCTTGGCTAAGCCCGTGGCTGAAGCTGCTTTTTGTCCTTAGTATTGCTTATTCTCTTATCCTGGACATTTGCTCTTTACGTTGATGCCATTGTGCCTCCTTCCACGAACCTTGCACCCTTTCCAGCTGTCTTCATTCCCACAGAGCTTCTCTACTTCTCTCCATTGTCACGATTCCTTGGTTAGTGGGGAATTTGGTCATAGAATGAATAGTAGAGCCTACCGCTCCGAGGCTTCTCATTCCGGTCCTTTCTATTGTGACGTTGTACGGCGAACGACATTTTACTATTGCAAATTCCATTAGCACTGTTTTGTTCCTTCCTGTCTTTCCCATAGTTACTCGAAGGTCTATTATTCCTAAAGGGTGGTACGTTTCTCCTGAGAAACCTATTAGCGGAGCTCTGCATCTTCTTAGTCTTGTCCGGATGTTAACACTGAGGTTTCTGAAGCAATGTTTATACAAGATTTCTGACGAACTTCGGTCGTCGACAAGAATCCTTTAGACATGATGATCTTTAATCCTTCCTTCCAATATAATAGGTTCATCCGTCAGTCAATTCTAAGAGATCGCTGGGAAGGTGAGTTCATCTGTGAGGTCGGACCTTTCCCCTTCAAAAGGCCTCTTGCGGTTTTCTCCTCCCCTTATCATGTTTATGACTTTTATGTTGTTCCTTCCTTGACCCCCGCTCCTCTGGCTGTTCCAGTGGATATCCTTTACCAGATAGGCCAAATTCCCCGAGGCCACAACCTCTTCTATATGCTTTTTTAACTGATAACAATCGTTGGTGTTGTGGCCTCTGTCTCCGTGGTAATCACAAAATTTGTTCAAGTTCTGTTTTTCAAGGGTTCTAATTAAAGGTGGTGGTTCTGGGAAGCTCACACTTTCCATGGCCAGGATCTCCTTCGGAGTTTTGATGAGTGGGGTGAAAGTGTCTTTTCTGGGATAAGTAGTGTATATCCCCATGTTTCTTCGTGTTTCTTTCGGACCACCTATGTTTCTGACTTTTTCGGGTCCTCCAGACCTTGCCAGGCGAACATTCCTTTTATCCTACTGAGAAGGACGGACCATTTCCGCTGAACCTGCGGCAACTTCTCCTCTGATGAAAGCCCTGACTCTTTCGAACATCTCGTCCACCGTGTTGGGTATTTTGTCGTTGAGCTTTTTAGCGAGTTCTGGATGACCATGACTATCCATAAAAGTTGAGATACGTAGGACCGGAGGAACTCCCTTTATGTGTGAACTCTCAGACTTGAACCGTTCCATGAAAGCTTGTAAACCTTCATTCTGTCTTCTCTTGATGCGGTGAATCTCCGTAGGATCTTTGGCATATCTCTTTTGTTGTGAAAATTCTTCCAAGATTTTTTTACTTAGTTCCTTAAAACTGTCCACGCGCTTATGGTCCAAATCATCAAACCATTTTCGTGCCGCTCCACCTAGGGTTTGGAGGAACATTTTGCACCAAATGGGCATCGGCTATTCTTCTTGCTCGGCCGCCGCCGAGAAGATACCTAAATGATCCTCTTGATCTTTGTTTCCCTCATATACCCTGATGTTCCTAGGGAGCTTTGCCCTTCGATGATATTTGAAGCGAGTGATTCTTTAAGTAAAATGAGTGGGTTTAGGTCTTTTGTAGGGTGAATTCAGATCTTCCCACGTGTCTTTCGAACCTTCTTCATATTCAGAGTCCGAGCTTGTTTCTTGGTGTCCAGACCTTTTCCCTCTGGACTTGGACCTTTCCCTTCTTGTTTTCTCTTTGGTTATGCTTCGGTCTTCCAACCTTCTTGACCTTCTTAGGTGTGCCGGTTCTTTATTCTTGGAAAGAGTCCTCTAACTTTTACTAGCAAAACGAGTTTGTCTGCGAGTGTCGGATGTGCCAGAAGATTCAAGGGAGAATCGATCAAAAAAAACCCTCGCTAGCGACCTGGCCGGAGCTTCTTTATCAGAGTCGGCATAGGCAAGTCTTCTTGGCGTAGCTTTTGTCTTGGCTTGCTGGCCATGTTCTTTGATCATGGTTCTCAACACATCAATTTTTTCTTTGATAAAGGCCGGAGAAGGAGAAGGGGTTTCCTGCGTTTGTAAGACTGGTTCGGTGGGTCCCCGTGGGTTTCCGTTCCAACGTCTCTTACTTCCGCTCCATGAATTTCCTCCTCTATAGGTTACGAGTCAACCATGCCTTATTCAGTTTTCTTCTTTGGGTAGATTGGTATGCCGGGTCCCACGGATGGCGCCAAATGTTGAGGTAAATTTAGGTGGACTCCTTGAGCTTGGTAAAAGTGACCTCGTCCTTAATGAATATCTGTATCTGCTTGGTTCCTTCGGACCTTAATCCTTCGTATACTAGCTGAAAATAAGAAAGAACACTGTTAGCTCGCCCCGGGGTGTTAGTTGATATTCGTCTAGATACGTATCAAACAAATAACCCTCAAATATATATAATATAAATATAATACATATATTTCAGCAAAGTATCATACAAATTATTCTTAGGAAAGAATAATAAGTAATCAACACGGGTATCGTTCTCCTCGGTGAGAGGTGAATGGGAATTCACGATTATGTCGAGAATCGAGCTTGAATGTCATAAAAGATTTGATTTTGGTTTCTAATTCTAATAACGCAAATGAAAACAAATAAAGGCACGCTAAACTAGAAATAAAAGGCAACTTAAATTCAAACGACAATTAAACACTTAACGAGAAATTAACGACTAACGGGTAAGCAAAAGTAAAGCAAAACAAATTCTAAAAACTCAAAATGCAAATTTATAAATCCTAAATGAATTAAAATAATTTTTGTAAAAAGAAATTATATTTTTTTGATTTTGATTTTATTTTTTATTAATTAAAAACAGATTCAATCTAAATAAAATATTAAAAATAGAAAACTAATTATTAAAAATCTAGAAAATTTATGAAAAATACTTTGACTTATTTAAAATCTATGAAAAATAAAACTGGAAAATAAGCTGAAACGGATAAGCAGATAATAAGTAAATAAGCAAAATAAGCTCTACACTAAAACTGGTATAAATAATTGATGGTGTAGGGGTCTTACGAAAAAGACCCCAGGGCACAGTGGTAAGGGTGTTGTGTGTGTGAAGGAGAGGTCACAGGTTCAAAACCTGTGGCCACTCTTTTTGATATAACATTCTTTTTTTTCTTTTGAAAAAGCTATAAAAAAAAGCAAATTTAAGAAACTTTAAAAAAGAGCTTTTTGACAAATCTGAAAAATAAGCTAGAAAAACTACTTTTAAGTTAACAGTTTAACTTATCAAGTTTAGTGGCTTTTAAGCTAAAACTGTTTTGGCTTTTTGGAATCAATAAGCTAAAAGAAAAAGCAAACAAGCAAAAACAGACTTAAATCTAAACCTAATAAGCACTAGGTGCTAAAAATAAGCTAACAATATAAGCTAAAATTCATCAAAAGGGAAAAAGACAGCAGGCCTAAGACAAAAGCTTAAAGGAAATTTTAACATATTTAAAGCTAAAAATAAGGACTTAAAAGCTTTAGGAAATGACTGAAAGCTTAAAACAGATTGAGCCCTTGGTTCATTAAGCACTAAGGATTAAATAAAAGCAGACAGAGTAAGCCGATAAGCATCTAAAAGCTATAAGACAGTTGACACTTAAAACAGGCTAACAGACCTTTTGACAATCTAAAAGCTAGCATTAAGGGCAAATAAGCTAAGAGAAAAAACTTAAGAACTTAAAATAGACCTAGAATAATAATTGAAGAATACAAATAAGCTTAAATTAAGAACATTGGGTAAGAGATAAAGCTAGAAAATAAGACATAAAGATGACAGACTATACTAATTTTGTTTTTGACTTTTTTTATTTTAAAGGACACTTGTAGACAAGACTAAAGACTCAAAAAGGAAGATGACAAAAAAAAAACTTGAAACAAATTAAGAAATTATTACAATAAGCTAAATTCAATTAAAATTTATCAAAGATAAGCTAGCTTTTAACCACATTTGATCTGCATATGTGGGAACTTAAGAACAAGCAAATAAACAACCACTACTTAACTGAATTTTGATAAAAAATGATTAAGAATGCAAACCAAAGTCAAATAACTGAGAACAGATGTTAGTTGATTCAAATGAAACAAAGTTTAAGCATAAAAATCATACTTCAAGTGGACTTTTACAATCATCATCAAATAAGCAGTTCTGAAAAACCATTGGAATAACAGATTTGAAATTTTGGTTAAACAGCTGGAAAGCTTAACAAAGCTTAATCAAAGTTTATTAAAACTAACATTAAGACTTGGTTAAAGTTTATAAAAACTGTTTTAAACCACAAAAGCTACACAAGTAATCTTAACCAAGTTAAGTCTGCTTGTGCCAACCACCCCTTTAAACTTTTTAAAACCAACTTTTAAGCTAAACAGACTCTAATAAGCTTCAAAAAGTAAAAACAGATGGAGTACTATGATAGTAAAAAACAAATAAGCAAGAAACAAAAGAGAATAAGCATTAATCAATAAGCTACACTAATAAGCAATAATAACTAAAAATGGACAGATTTTAAGAAAACTTAAACTAAACACTTATAAGCTATAAGATAGGCATATTAAGCTAAACTAAGGCAGAATAAGCATATATAAGCAATAATAAGCACAATTAAGCAGAATGATAAGCATAAAAGTAATAAGTTAAATTAGATAATAAGCTAAAAAGTAAAAAATGAGAAGTACCTTTGTCCCAGCTAAACAGGGACTTTAATGCTCAAATGAGCTTATCTATAAGCTCTAGCTTGTTTGCACAAGCTAGCAAAGTCCAATAAGCCCTTCCTTTTTTGACTTATCATCCATATTAAGCAATCCACAATAAGAAAAGGTATATTGAGTGAATTTAGAATGAAAACAGCTTATCTAGCATAAGCTATGATTTAGCTTAACTAGATAAGGACTTATGAAGAAATGAGCGCTTTATGAAACTTTAGAACATGATTAAGCTTAAGATGCATTAAGGTAAAAACATAATCAAAACAGAATTTAAATGAAAACTTAAATTTTATTAATCATAAACTGAGTACAACGTTTAAAAGGAAATTGCATTAAAGTAAATGAAAAATAAACTGTAAATAAGCTAAACTACTCCTAAGCTAACCTACTCCTACACTAGATGATTTCTCTGTGTGATTTGCCTCACTATTTATAGTGAGATGATGAAGCTTCTAGCCCTTTGAGACGCTTCCCCATCTTCATTCCTGGCCCTTGATTAGAATCCAATCATCAATCAACCCTTGGATCACTCTCCACGCAATTCTGACCAATAGGAATGCATAGGATCGCCAACGTGGCTTTAGTGAGTGTCAGAGATGTCAGAGGTGTTCTAGAAGGATATGTGTGTTGTGGAATGGATGGGGATTGGTTTTACCCTGCGTTATTGAGGTAAAAATGAAGGGAAAGGGGGGAAGATATACATTAATTTTGACCGGGGATTTTTATAATTATGACTTTGACCCTAGTTTAATAAGAGTTGGGCTTTGGACTTTGTTTTGGGCTTGGACTAGATATAAGGGTTTATGGATTGGATTTTGGTTTATAAGGGCTTAAGGTATGTAGATAACATGTTAATGGGCTGACTCGGCCCAATAAAATAGGAACGGGTTGGCCCATTAAGGATGTATACGCCTTTGGCTTTGATTTCTTGCACTCTTTCCAATCTCGTGCTCGGTTTCGTCCATTTTGCCATTGTTTTTGTCCTTTTCTGAAAATCCGATACATGCAC
The DNA here is from genome assembly GCA_026074375.1 of Tanacetum coccineum. NCBI lineage: Eukaryota > Viridiplantae > Streptophyta > Magnoliopsida > Asterales > Asteraceae > Tanacetum > Tanacetum coccineum. The sequence goes on along the minus strand of BQNB010104287.1, from coordinate 8,738 downwards.
AATGCATTTGACAAAACACACATATACAATGTATTTTTTTATGTATTTTTGGTCATTATTGGTCTTTTTAGCTCGTTATATTAGGTAAAAGGTATGTGTATTTAAACACATACCAAAATCCCCCATACTAAGCTATTGACGTGTCCTCACGCAATGTCATAAATACACACTTAGAAAACCAAAAATTTCAACCCCTTTAGACTAATTACCTCGAAAAGTAGCTAAGCGTTCATCTAATGGGAATAAGAAATCACTAGCTTTTGAAAAGCTCCCCATTTTTACCATTTTTATGCATTCATTCATATCATAACTTTTACGAAACAAGAAACACTAAAAGGATAAATTCATCGTCCTTGATTTTTCACCTACCCCAAACCAAGCTTAAAAACGAAATCATTGTTAAATACAAGTTAAGATGCTAACACTACTCATAAATGCTAATTGTGAATGCATAGCTACTTTCCGCTCCCTTATTCCTAAATCCTCTAAAGATTTTATTATTATTGGTGACAAATAAATTAATGTCTTATTCTCATAAAGTAAACCCGGTTTAGACCACAATTAGTTTGAAATCCTTTCCTAAAGAGACGATATGGTGAGAATAAGGTCCACATTAAGGTTCTAATTTCGCATGATTTAGGGGTTATCCTTTTTATTTCATCCGAAACAACTCAACTACGAGTCCAGAGACGGAGGCTTTATTTAGATAACCCCGGAGTCGAAATTTGGCTTTATTATTATTATTATTGCAACATTATTAAACCTCGGTCCTTTAAACAACTGCCACATCGGTATGCGAGCCGACCATGGTCCAGGAGTCTTATTTCGACCTCGGTGATCCTCGACCTTTTTGAAGGCTGCAACATCGGTTGTGAGCCGGCAAGATGCAGCAAACTTTTATCAGTCTCGGATTATTATTCTGGTTATTTTCTTTATATGGGCCTTCTTTTGAAGTACTGCCACCGGTTTTGTGAGCCGGCAAGAGGCAGTAAAATTTTATCAGCCCACAGTTTTTATTATTATTATTACCTCCACCCTTTTTAAAACGACTAACTCGCGGTGTTTGAGCCGGCAGGCAAGAGGTAGTGGTCTTATTTCGGCTTCGTTTATTCATTATTTTATAATTTTGACAAATTTAAAGTCCTGCGGTGTCTTTTAAACTTACCTAGACAACTGTAGCGAGCCGTGATAACGCCTAATTTTAATGTTTTTGTGGCGTTATTTGCATTTATTTTATCATTTCTCATGGAACTTTTTGGTACTTAATCAAAGTATTTTTGCTATTTTATGTCTAGGTCTGTGACGTGGAAGGAAAACAAAAGAATACACGTAGTGTTTGGATATGAGTTAGTCATCTTGTGTTTGTTTGGATGATTATGTGATTTGGATATGGAGTGTTTGGATATGAGTTTATTGAATTGGTAAAACATATTTTATATAAGAAAATAGGCCGAAAGGTTTCTTTTATACATGTGTTCTATCAATCCATCTAATATATTGGTTATAATAACTTATAATGGCCGAAAGGATTTGTTGTTATTAATCGGTATAATCATTAGTTATATTTAAAGGCCGAAAGGATTTATAACTTGTGATAACTCTATTTTCTAAACTTATAAACACTATTCCAAACATATCATTATCTAAGTGATCATCACCTAAACAAACATACCTTAATTATTTGATTGAATCATCTCTTCATTGCTTTCTTTACATTATTCAATATATGCTCGTCTTGGTTAATTTGATACGTGACAATCATTTTAGCCTTAGTACCTTAATTACAAACTGTGAAAACTTCAATTCCCATGGAACGACCTGGACTTACCTAAAGCTATACTATACACGAACGGGTATACTTCCTGAGTGTGGTGTTTTTAGTAAAAATCAGTATTTCTAGTATTATAAATTTAAAGCTTGGAAAACACACATCAAGTTTTTGGCGTCGTTGCCGGGGAATTGTTTAAGTTGTTATAGTTTATTGCTTTGTGCGCCGGTTTTCCTGAAAACCCAGGAAGTACGCCGTACTTTACCCAAGTACGCCGCACTTTCTACAAATTTTCACAAACAGAATCTTATTTCAAAAACCAAAACCAAAACCCCCAATATGCTAGTCTTAGGTTCTATAATTATTTGGAATTGTATTTTATTTGATTATATGCTTTGTGTATTTGTAATTATCTAGTTTATCATAATATTCAAAAAAAACATAAATTTGCCCGAAAAGCCGACACACCTTTCCTAAAGTACGCTGTACCTATCGAAATTTTTTTTAATCTAATTATCCTTATTTTCTATATATATATATAATAAAAACTAAAATATATCTAATATATATATATATAAAAATCTATAAAAATAATAAAATATATGAAAATAATTTATTTTATTTTGAATATTATCCTATTACCCTTAATTATATATATAAAAATGTCTTTTTGCAAAATGCTTAACGTATGTATAAATCACCTATCTTTTGGAAAACAACTAATAAGTCTAATATATAAATTAAATAAAAAGGTATTGTAAATTTAAAATTATCCAAAAAGAATCCATTCGGGTCGAATCTTCAACTAAGCATTCCTTCGTAAATGAATTTGTCATTATAAATATACCTGAAGAGGATGTTGAACCCAAACCAATAATTCTCGATCCAGATGATCAACCTATGTGGGAAAGTGCTAAGACTGTGGCATCGACTCCTAATTCTGTCATTATTCAACTCGATGTTGATGACAACTTTGTTATCAATAGTACTCACTTAAATATGATTCGGGAAAATAAAATGGTTATCTGTGGGCCAATCCGCATGACCACATCCATGAATTTCTCGCAATTTACGACATGTTCAAATATGGTGAAACACAAAGTGAAGCTGTCAAGCTTTTGATATTTCCCTATTCCCTATCCGATAAAGCTAAAACATGGTTTAACGAACTAAATGAAGAGTCTATAACATCGTGAGAACAAATGAGAAAAGCTTTTGTAAACAAATTCTTTCCACCTTCGTTATTCAACCGACTTTTACTTGAAATCCGAAATTTCTCTCAAAACGAATGTGAAAGTCTAACCGACGCTTGGTTACGACTGAAGAACATGCTTCAAAAATGCCATGGGCATGGTCTGACCAAAGGAACTATTATTCAAATATTCTATCACGGTCTTGACGAACCCACTCAGGCAATCCTGGACGTAACTGCTGGAGGAATCTTCCTCTACAAAACTCCAAATCAAGCTTTTCAATTTCTCGAGGACAAAGTCCTTTTCGAACATGATTGGTCCATTAAATCTCAAAACGATCATCATTAAAAATCTGTTTCTTTCACCGATGGAAGTGATAGTAATACTGATAATTCTCAATTAATGGAAAAATTGGAAGCTCTAACTATAAAAATAGATTCTCAAATTATAAACTTAAATGAAGAATTGGAAGATATGCGTAAGAAATATAATGAGCTTAGAAATGGAAACGCTTCTAAAAACATCATGAACAATGACACTCCAATGTGTGAACGTCATGAAGCCAATTACATCCAATTTGAAGGTTATCATAACCGAAATTCGTATGATTCATTTTCTCACCAATCCCTTCATGATCATAATGATTCTGAGAAATCGCTCACAGAATTAAACAATGATGTGAAAAATGATCTCGAAGATTTCAAAAGATGTGTCCGTAGCATGAGAACTGTTCATGATAAACTTTTAGACAGAGACGATGGTAAAACCACCGGTGTTTTACTTAAGAAAAAGTCTAAACCTATCAACCAAGAACCTCAATCTAAAACTGATTTTGAAAAATTAATGACTAAATTCTTGGATGATCAATGAGTTACAAATATGTTTTCAAGAACAACGTTAATGATATGATTTTAAAAATGAAGAAAAACGAAAATAATTTCCAAACTAAAATTAAAAATATGGAAAGAAACATTGATAAGTGGTCGGAATCTCAAAATGTGTCTTCAGAACAAACCAATCGGACTGAACTACAACCTCCTCCTCTAGCTCACACCGAGCAAGTGAATGCCGTATTCACCAGGAGTAAAAAGTCCGATTATTCTCTGAAAACTCAAAAAGATTCACCACCTCCTATTATCGTTAACAATAAAATAGGAAAAGACCGACCTATTAAGATATCGAAAAGGGGATATTATGTGGTCGAAACATATGAATATCCATTCCGTGAGTATATACCAAAAATATCATACCCTTAAGCTTTAAGAGTGGAACATTCCCACTTAAATTGTATCATTAAGGAATCTTAAATCAAGTTAACAAAAATAATAGTAGTAGTAGTAATAGTAAATAATAATAAACCTATAAAAAACTAAATGATCTCGAAGATTTCAAAAGAGTATCCCGTCTTAGTGTTAGCATGAGAACTGTTCATTGGAAACTTTTGACAAAGACGATGGTAAAACCACTGGTGTTTTACCCAACAAAAAGTCTAAAATGTCACTAAGCAGCCTCAAAACTAAAAACATATCTTGAAAATCAATCACAAAATTCTTGGATGGTCAAAGAGTTACAAATATGTTTTTCAAAAACAATGTTAACGATATGATTTTAAAAATGAAGCAAAACGAAAATAATTTCCAAACTATCTTTAAAAATATGGAAAGAAAAATAGATGAGTGGTCAAAATCTCAAAACATATCTTTAGACATCAGAATAGGACCTGAGCCACCACATCCTCCTCAAGCTCAAACCGAGCACGTGAATGTCGTATTCACCGGGAGTGGAAAGTCCGATGATTCTCTAAAAATTCAAAAACATCCACCACCTCCTATTATCGTTAACAATAAAATCAAAAAAGATAAACCTATTAAGACATCGAAAAAGGGCTATCACGTAGTAAAAACAGAAGAATATCCTTTCCGTGAATACATTCCAAAAATACCATATCCTCAACGTTTAAATGTAGATCATTCCCACTTGAATCGTATTGTCAAGGTATCCTGAATCAAGTTGAGTATAACAAAAAGAATAGTAGTAGTAGTAATAGTAAATAATAATAAACCTATAAAAAACTAAAAAATATTTATAAAACAAAAAAAAAGTTTGCAGTTTTTAATTATGTCACGCATTCGGCCGGTGTGTTTCTTACCTCGATTTCTGCAGAAATTTATCAAACTTTGTGGGTGTGTTCGTTGGAAAACTCCTGAGACGATAACTGTCCACTCGGGGATACGAGGGTTTTTTAAAGCTTGTTGCATGCGCTAAATGCAATCGTGGTGCCTACGAAAGTGCGCTTTTGTATTTAATGTTTTTCTTGTAGTTGTGTTTATTATGCAGATTAAATAAAATAGGTGGAGCTTGGGTTGGTGGTTGGCAATTTACACTTGGAAACTTATATAGTTGGAGTATTATATTACATGTGGTAGAATACACATGCTTGGCGCTTCGTTTCGCGCCATATCCTTCATAATTCAGCCAAGCACTTATGAGCCCCGGGAAGTTTCAATTTTACGCATATTGCTCTACTTAAGTGTGGAGGAGCTCTCGCTCCTCACAAAAAAAGAACGTAATGGAATCACTCAAGGATAGCTCCAACGCAGCTATATCTCTCTATGCCCCGGGAAGTACCGTTTTCCCTTAATTTTCCCTATTTTCTATATTTATCAGTTTCTCACTTGAGGCGCAATGTTCAATAAGTGTGGAGGGGGTAACAAATAGGAGGGAATCTTCATCATGTCTCTCCATGTATGCCCCCATGCAAAAATTTTTTAAATTTAACTGATATTTTCTGAAAATTAAAAAAAATTATATATATACTTTCCTTTCAAAATTAAAAATGAATACTCTTAGTAAGGCAAATCTACCCGGATTGACACTATAACTAGCACAAAATCAACCCACTTAAATTGTAAGGTTCGCCTCTAGATCTTAAGGAATTCGGGTATCCATCTTTGATACCTAAGATAATTGATGCCTTTAGCTTGTTCGAGTTAAGGAATGAGCAATCATGTGTATCTATTCCATCGTTATGGATGTGTATATGTGGTTTTGTCGCCTTTTCTGGAGATTAGGTATCGGCTCGTAAAGTTTATATGCGTGGGCCAGTAATTAGTAGCTCCAGAACTGTGCTTTTTGATTCTCATTTACTAGACCGCATTTGAGGTTAATTTATAGACAAAGTCGTATGATAAGAGGTGAAATAAATCCCTATGCAATCATGTATCTGCAGCACTCGCTTTTAGTGTTGAGATCCCCAAAGTATCCCAAGAGCAAGAAAAATGTGCTCAATGAAGAAGAAGTTTTGTGCCAGCCTCTTTGTATCGCAGGTAAAAAATCTTATGAAAATAAAAGAATGAGAAAAGAAAAAAATAAAAGTTCAAAGTATAAGGCAAAGTTCTGGCACATGGAATCAAGTATCTGTTATTCACCCTCATCGTTATCACGTTTTGCCTCTTTGAGATTTCTGTCTAGGTGCTCACGCCGCAACGGACATGTTTATGTGTCTAGTACAAGCATATGGTAGCGACCTAGATTATGTCTGTGCAATTGAAGTGACTTCACCAATTATAAAAACCTATCTGACGTGACTCAGTGTGTATTAAATAATCAATACACAATCCCTTGTGAGGTGGCTCAGTTATGTTTCTATACTAAAAATGTTATCTTAATCAGGTAAAACACTTATTAAATCTAAATTTCCCACGTCAGATAATCGATCTTGTTTTATTGCCTTTAATTGCTTGAGGCTACCAATAGACTAAGTGTGGAGGGAATTTGATAAGCCTAATTATACATGCTTTATCGGCGGCGCTTATTTGCATTTATCTGATTCATTGCTCATAAACTTTCTGGTACTTAATCAAGTATATTTGATATTATAATGTTCTAGGTATTGTCGTGAAGGAAACACAAGAAAGAAATTTCAAATTCCTTTCTCTCTCTAAAATCCCCTTTCTCTCTCTAAATCTCTTGATCACTAACATAGTTTAATCTTGTTTAAATGTGATCCAATCTTCTAGCTTGATAACGCCTAAATTATACATGTTTTCGGTGGCGTTATTTGCATTTATTTTATCATTTCTCATGAACTTTTGGTACTTAATCAAGTATATTTGCTATTATATGTTCTAGGTATGTGTCGTGGAAGAAAACGAAAGAATACACGAAGATAAGAAGCTTAAACGAATAAGTAAACTCAAGATAAAGATCTCCCGACACCTGTCCACTGTTTTGGCCATAACTCGGTCATACGAACTCCGTTTTAGTTGATTCAAGTGGCCACACGAAGAGAATTCAGTTATCTACAACCACGCGAAAGACCAAGTGTTGGAAATGCAAATGTGCGGCGCACTTGTAAAAAAGTGCGACGCACTTCTAACGAATTTATGAAGAATTAAATGCCATTAATGAAAACAACATTTACACCTCAAGTGCGCCACACTTTTTTGCATGTGCGTCGCACTTGGCCACCGAAATAGCCTATGAATACCCTCTCAAACCATCCCATTCCATACATCCACACACACAAACTTCCACTTCATTTGGAACCATTAGAATTGGTGTTTTTGGTGTTCTTGGCTTGACAAACCAAGAAACCAAACACTCCTTCAAACCACCATCACCACCATCGTCCACCACCACTCTCCACCATTAATTTTCAGATTTTAGTCCGTCCAAGGAAGTAGCATTGAAGTGTAATTCGAATATATAAGCGATTGTGACAGAATTGTTTATAGTTTTCAGATTTTGCTTTGAATATAATAAAGTGTTCTTGGGAAATTCTTGTGAAATCACCATACTTTGCTCTTGCAATTGGTATGAATCTTGTTACTCTTTTGAATATAATCCTTGTTGAATCCATGATGAATGTTATGTGTTTTGTTACTTTGATCATGGAGTAGTCATCTTGTGTTTGTTTGGGCATAATGTGATCTTGGATATGGAGTGTTTGGATATGAGTTTATTGAATTGGTAAAACATATTTTATATAAGAAAATAGGCCGAAAGGTTTCTTTTATACATGTGTTCTATCAATCCATCTAATATATTGGTTATAATAACTTATAAAGGCCGAAAGGATTTGTTGTTATTAATCGGTATAATCATTAGTTATATTTAAAGGCCGAAAGGATTTATAACTTGTGATAACTCTATTTTCTAAACTTATAAACACTATTCCAAACACATCATTATCTAAGTGATCATCGCCTAAACAAACATACCTTAATCATTTGATTGAATCGTCTCTTCATTGCTTTCTTTGCATTATTCAATATATGCTCGTCTTGGTTAATTTGATACGTGACAATCTTTAGCCTTAACACCTTAATTACAAACTGTGAAAACTTTAATTCCTGTGGAACGACCTGGACTTACCTAAAGCTATACTATACACGAACGGGTATACTTCCCGAGTGTTGTGTTTTTAGTAAAAATCGGTATTTCTAGTTATTATAAATTTAAAGCTTGGAAAACACACATCAAGTTTTTGGCGCCGCTGTCGGGGAATTGTTTAAGTTGTTATAGCTTGTTGCTTATTTCTGGTGCTATTTTGTTTCACAAAAAATTTTCAAACTTGCCGTACCGTTTTCTGGTAAACGGAACCCAAAAATCGTTTTTTCTTTAGGAAGTATGTCGCACGTCCTCTTTTTTGTGCGCCGGTTTTCCTGAAAACCCAGAAAGTACGCCGTACTTTACTCAAGTACGCCGCACTTTCTGCAAATTTTCACAAACAGAATCTGATTTCAAAAACCAAAACCAAAACCCAAAACTACTTT
>BQNB010104285.1:1474-23851 GCA_026074375.1 Tanacetum coccineum | reverse complement strand
GTCCTAAAAAGAATTTCATTTCCCCTATTAAGGATATCTCAAATCTACAATGCATTATTTTTTCAAATCTTTTAGAAAATTTTGGGTTTGTAGACCCAAAAATAATGTCATCGACGTAAATTTGCACAAGTAGAATGTCTTCCTCGTATCTTATCGTAAATAGAGTAGGTTTAATAGTACCTTTAGTGAAACCTTTGGACATCAAGAAATTTAAGAGTTCATCATACCAGGCTCTGGGAGCTTGCTTCAATCCATATAGAGCTTTCCTTAGACGGTAAACTTTCTCTGGATGATCAAGATCAACGAACTCATCTGGCTGAGCAACATAAACCTCCCCATTGAGTGGAGCATTAAGAGATGCCATTTTAACGTCCATCTGGTATATTAGAAAAGATTTATGTGTAACGTAGGCACCAAAAATCCGAATTGCTTCCAAGCGAGCGACTGGTGCAAAAGATTCCTCGAAATCAATACCCTCTTCCTAAGCATACCCCTTAGCTACAAGTCGTGCGTTGTTGCGAATAACAATATTGTCTTCATCTTTCTTGTTTTTCCACAACCACTTTAGTTTTATCACTGTCTTTCCAAAGGGTTTGTCAACAAGTTCCCAAACTTTAAGTCGGTCGAATTGATGAAGCTCTTCCTGCATTGCCTCTATCCATGCATGAATAACTGTAGTATACATGATATCATAATACAAGCATGGATGATTGGGTTGGCAAATTATCTAGAGAGAGAAAGTGAAGTATTTCTAGTGAGGGAAAATGCAAATGGAAGCTTTGTGATAAAATGAACAACCAACCCCTTTCCATGGCTAGAAAGGGGTTTATATACATGAGTGTTTATGTAGATGTATGCATATTTAAATTATCAACATTATGTGAGGAAGACTCAGCAATTTCTTGTATTGTGTACATAAGGGGTTAATAATTCATATGGTTTAAAACGTGCATTTGCTGCTTGATCATCGTTGTTTTCCTCAGCATGAACAGTTGTTGTTGGAGTGATCAGTTCTGTTGTAGGTTGAACATTCATTGTAGATTGTGTGTCTTGTTGTGTAGAACTATCAGAGAGAGCGAAAGGCTTTCACACACTTTGATTTCCTGCAGTGAAGTATTCTTTGAACAAAGGACTGAATAGAAAGTCCAACTCTTGTTGTGTTTAATCTGTTTTGTCTACTAGAGGAGAAACATTTGGAACCATCTTTAAACTTAAAGGTTCATTGTTATGGTCGTTACTTTCGAGTTCTAAACGGTTATGATCAGAAGTCATTTGTCGTTAAGGTGTGAGGCTTGATGTGTTATTATCAACAGACATCATTGACAATTCCTAGATTTCATCAAAGTTGATATGAATGGATTCAACTATCAATCTATTTCTCTTGTTTTAAACTCTATATCCCTTTGACTGGGTAGAATATCCCACCAAAATGCACGAATCCCCTTTCTCTTTCATCCTGTCAAGATTTTCACCATCTTTGGTTATGTAACAAGTGCAACCAAAGATGTAAAGGTGTTTGATAGAAGGTTTTTGGTCATTAATGATGTGATACGGTGTCTTGTCATGTCTAGGGATGATGAGAGATCTATTATGGGTTTAACAAGCGGTTGCTATAGCTTCAACCCAAAATAATAAAGGAATTTTAGAAGCCGAAAACATCGTTCGAGCAGCCTCAACAAGAGTACGGTTTTGTTTTTCAACAAAGCCGTTATGTTTAGGTGTACGAGGAGTGGATGTTTGATGTTTAATCCTTTCTTATTTAAAGTATGCATGAAGTGTCTTGTTTATGAACTTTGTGCCTCTGTCAGTTCGAATAGTAATCACCTAGGCTTAAAGATTTCATTGAATCATTTTGAGAAAGTCTTTTAGTACTTCTGGTGTCTCATCCTTGGATCTTAGAAAATGAGTCCAAGTGTATCGTAAGTAGTCATCTACATTTACCCAAATGTATTTCTTCCCATTGATGCTTTCAATCCGCATTGGACCACATAAGTCCATATAAAGCAAATTTAACCGTCCTTTTGAACTTGGAGCAATCTTTATCTTAGATGTACTTATTTTTGCTTTACCTAATTCACAAGATGAACACAGTCGATCCTTGACATATTTCAAATTTGGTAAGCCATTTACAATATCCTTCTTGAAAAGCAAGTTTATGATGTCGAAGTTAAGATGAGAAAGTCTTTGATGCCAAAACCATGCTTGAGTTGGTAATACCTTTGCCATGAAACAGATTGGAGTTGGTGAAGATGTCTTTTGAAGAGAGATTGTGTAGAGATCAGACCCTATCCCATGATTACCAGTATGTAAATTGTTTCCCTGATTATCTCGTACAAAGCAAGTAGATTTCTAAAATGCAACCTCTAAATCCGCATCACAAAATTAACCAACCGAGAATAGATTGTGATTGAGGCCTTCGACATAATAAACCCTTTTGATCATGATATTTCCTTGAACCAAATCCCCGTAACCAAGAATTGGTGCAAATTGATCATTCCCAAACCAAACCGTACCCAGATATTTTTCAACAAAATTACACAACAACTTGAGATTGCCCGTCATATGCTTTGTTGCATCCATATCAACAATGAAGATGATGAGTTGCACAATCGGCAAGAGAATTAAGAGGACGATGGAACCATTTGACATATTGAATCACGGAAATTTGTTTGAAGTTTCAGACATTAGTTATCCTAATGCATTTATCTAATATGTTAGACCTAATACTTAGTTCACACCTTCTTTCCTAACTATAGCACCATTTACCATTTGTCTTAGGAACTTCCATTTATTTTTGATGGGCATTGTTTTTTCATCCACCATTCCATGCTTTATTCGTTTTCCCTCATAAGCATCGTATAGTAACTCTTGGTTTTTTTGGATAGTAGAGTTTGAATATGCAACTATTTTCATAAGGGTTTGCAACAGATTGTTTGCTCTTCTTATAGGTTTTCTATGTCTAATAGGCTCTTCTTGAGCTTTTTTTAGACAATATTTCACGTCACTGATAAATTTAGAAACACAAGCATCATATTCGAATTACACACATTTCCACAAGTAACACAAACAACATTAGCATTCCAAGTTTTGGATTTTAAATTGTCATTACATACAGTTACAGACTTTGTTTTATTATAAATACTAGAAATCCTATGGTGGTCTTCTACTTCAGTCTTCTTAAAATTTACTTAACTATTGTTTTGCACAACCTTATCTTTCATTTGAATGCTCTTAAGTTGTGGCCTGCTAACACTAGGTTTGTGAATTACTCCTGTAGAGGTAGACATGTGAGGATTAGCATTCCTAAAAGTCTGAGGCAACTGTGGTGCTCTAGTTTATGTTGTCCTAGTGTCAATTTGATACATTCCTGGTTTAATCACATTTGTGTTCCTTACAGCTTGCATTGTTGTTTGAGGTAAGATCTGTGTAGTGACTGGTTTTGATAAGCCCTCTGACATATTAGTTTTGGTAACCGACTTTGTCTTTGAAAAACTTTTCCTCTCAAGAGAGTCTGAAAAAGGAGTCGGTTTGCCTAATACTGATGGTTTTGGAATCCTTTGAGCATTTGGTTGTCGAACAACAGATGGTTTATCAAACTTAGTATCCATAGATTTTCCTTTAAACTTCTCAATGAGTTTCTTTAACTCACTTATGACAATGTTCTTGTCTTGCAATTGAGCTTTCAAATCTTGTATTTCATGATATTGTTCACGTTCTATTAGAAATACAGTTGATCCATTTTTTTGCAAACTGTTTCATTTTTCATTTGTTCTTGACATTGTTGTAAAGCAAGTTCAAGAGAAATCGAGTTATTTTCAAGTTTAGCAAAACTTCTTAAAAGCTCATTATAAACTTCTTTACTAACAGTTTCAGTTTGTTTAGAAAGCTTTTCCGCAAGACAATTACATTCTTTGATTTTATGAAGATACATACATTGCAATTATGTATGTGTTACACCCCAATACCAGGTTTTAAGGATTTTAAACAATAATACCATAGAATTGAGTTTGACTATTGGACTTCTATAAAGTTTGAAGACGTTAGTAATTGGTTATTAAAAACCCCGATAGATCAAATGTATAAGTTATAATGTTTATAAAGTATTATGTGTCATATTTAATGAGAAAATGTGACCTTAGGGACCCATTCATGCCATATAGGCAACTTACAGCTAGCAAGGCAAACTCCTCCATAATCCTTCCAGACATTTTCTTAATATGTCCTTGTTGTTTGGTGTGTTATGTGAACGACACAAAACAAGTAAGGAGGAAGAACACAAGATTTGTTAAGAGCAATTATGAAGGATTAAGGACCCAATCAATTGTTAATCTTTAATATGTTCTAACATGGTAAGTAACCACTTATTATATTAAGTTAATTGAAAAATTAAGGGTTGTGTTCATGTATCCTAAATTGGGGGTATTGGGTAAGTTGATATCTAAAACCTATAATATAGAGGTGTTTGTGATCAATGAATATAAATCAAAATTGGGTAATTAAGGATATAATCATGATATGATCATGTTAAGAATAAAAAGGGATTTGGTTATGGTTATGAGTGACTTAGAACACTCTTAATTATTATGAAAATTATAGTTGATTTTGGGGATTTTGGTTATATGATCATGGTGATGATCATATGAGAAATTGAGATGAATTGAGTGTATTCTTAGGTTATGTAAACCCTTGTTAATTGTATTTGAAATTATGGTATAATAAGGTGCTCTGTTTGGTTATGAGTTGAAACTAAGGATTAACGATGATGAATGATGTTCTTGGTGTACTTAGCTTGGAGCTAAGGTAAGTAACCATGACTATAACATATGTTATATAGAAATTATAGTATTATGTGTTTATGAATAATTGTGTTATGGCATAGAAAGGCTTGACATAGAAGGCATGATTATATGCTAGTGGCTTAGTTAAGTGTTGGCAAGGTGTGTTAATCTAATGGTAATAGACTAATGAAGGTATGTGTATATTGACAATACTAGAAATGATTTGATTATGTGTTAAGATTGGAGAACTAATATGTCATGTTCTCGACTTGATATGGTTTAAGTTGCCATGATGGGATGATGATTTGTGATGTATTCATAATGCTCCTATGATAATGTTTATATGATTATATGTTATCATGGGTTACTTACTAAGCGTAAGCTTACCCTTATAGTTGTTGATGTTTTGTATAGGTGATTCATGAGTAAGGATAAGGCCTTGGTGAAGGCTTAGAATTAGGCACGCGGGTTGGAAGGTAAATTGGGTATACGGTATGCGTAAGTAAATTACCGAGCTCAATCAATTTGAACCCCCGACAGTGTGAAGTAATGGTTTAATGGTATCCTTACAGTGTCAAGAGTGGTATTTGTATTATACACTTATGCAATTTTTTGGATATGAAGTTATATGTAAACGTGTCAAACTGAGTTGTTTGGTAACCTGTAAGTTTATTATGTTTTGGGTCATTTTTTTTTGGTAAAAGGGACCATCCCGGTAAAAAATATATTTAATCACCCAAAAACCATTAAGTACATGAATGTGACTGAATGTCACTTAAAACCTCAAGCCAAAGCTTGAACACCACTAATTAATGACTAACCATATAAACATTACACTATTTACAAAAACCAATAACACCAAAAGGAAAGAACCACCTAAAGGTGCACAAGCAATAAACCAAAACATTAGAGAACTAGACAAAAACAGCTTCGGGTAATCCCAAAGCCTTCGCCATAACTTATCACCACTCTTGGCTTCTCAACTTGCATGATAGGAGCCTTAATACGCAAAACACGACAGACATTAATGCACTCCACAACCTGATCAATCGAGCGTTTACCACCCTTTTGGAAAAAGCCTCCAATTACCTCTTGCAACACATAGTATGTTGCCGAGGCAAACAACAACTTTTTTCAAAACACATCGAGTAGTACGAGGACTTGACATAGAGTCACTCCAAACAAGCCTATCCACATCATCATTAATAGGCGTATTGTAATTGCTAAGGAAAGGGTATTTCGATAACATGTCAACCGGCCATGACCAAGTACCATTTACAACAATATCACTAACCTTCGATTGAAGTGTTAAACCAGATCGAACAATGTCACGAGAGAAAACACGTGCGCCTAAACAAGGCTCCATTGGGACCACTGATCATACCAAATAGACGTCGTGTTCCCATTGCCAACCTTACTCCAAATAAATCGTCTAATAATAGGCCGCAAGCTGAGAATTTTTCTCCACCCCACCACGACATATTACCCCACAGCGGAGAGTCCCAAAAGCTATGCCCTTTCAGCTTATATTCATGAATCCACTTTACCCATAAATAATCTTTTAAAATAAGAAGTTTCCAAACATGAGTCGCCATAAGGGCCAAGTTAAAGCATTCAAGCCTCCGAATACCCAGCCCACCTTCCTCTTTTGGAAGACAAACAATCTCCCAAGCAACCTTTGACTTACCCTTTCCAGACGAGCCATGGCACCAAAGAAAATGCCTCAAAATTTGCTCAATATTAAGCAGCACACTAGTGGGGAGAGTAAACACCGACGCCCAATAGATGTGTTTCGAACCAAGAACTGATTGAATAAGCTGGAGCCGACCCGCAATAGAGAGGGCTTTGTTTTTCCAATCTTGGACACAAAGCTGAACCTTATCAACAAGCTCGTTACAATCTCTCACCATAAGTCTCGATGAAACTAAAGGCACACCAAGGTATTTAACCGGCAGCCTCACTTTCATCAATGAAGCACATGAAGAATAGCAAGCTTAACATGGTTAAGGACATTACAAAAATAGCCACCATAGAATACTTGAACAAGACCCGAACATCTTTGCACTCATCTAAAGAAGTATCTTTAATAATGCTCAGCAAATTAAATCACACCGTATCAGAAAAAGGAACAAATCATCCGCAAAGCATAGATTAATAAGATCCAATTTCGAACAATACATGTGGTACGTAAAACAATCCGATGCTTGAACTCTCCTTTGAAGCATAAGAGTAAGAACCTCCATAACAAGATCCGTTAATGCATATAGAGTACGAAGTAGACGAGACACACTCCATAATCCAAGACACCATTGTCTCATGGAATCCGAACCCATGAAGAGTCATACGTAAAAAGTTCCAATCCACCGTATCATAGGCTTTTTGAATGTCTACTTTAAAGGCACATCTAGGAGGACCCCTATCCAAATGATAGTTATGCATAAGCTCTTGGGTCAAAAGAATATTATCCGTAATACTCCTACCCGGGACAAAAGCTGATTGGTTAGGGCTAATAATAGATTTCAAGCAATGTTTAATGCGATTAGCAATTACTTTACTAATACACTTAAATAAAACGTTACAACAAGAAATAGGCCTATAGTCGTTAACACGAGAGGGCGACTTCACCTTTGGAATTAAGGTAATGATGGTATGATTGAGTTCTTTAAGAATCGTCCCATTCCTAAAGAATTCCCGAACAGCCGCAATAACATCATTACCTATAATACTCCAAGCTTCCTTAAAAATGCCGCCGTAAACCCATCCGGCCCAGGCGATTTATCATCGCCCATAGAAAACATAGCATCTTTAATCTCCTTGTCAGACACCTCACGAACCATTTCCAAGGCCTCCTGGTCATTTAGACAAGCTTTAAAAAGATTAAGCGAGTTACACGTACTAGTCTGACAAGCAAGACCAAGGAACATTTCATAATGATTAACAAAAGCATTAGGGACCGTATCATTTTCGAAAATATCTCCCTCCGTATTAGTAATAACATCAATCCTGCTTCTACTCACTCGACTTTTAACCATCTTGTGAAAATAAAGGCAAAAAAGATATTACCATCCCCCAGACCACAAACAAGTATGGATATGATGTATTATGTAGTTTTAATGAATTCTGGAAAGTTTCATCTAATATCTAGCCCGGGAAGTTAGTTTTTCGTAACAAAATGTCAAAAATGAGTTTGGTGAGTGTTTGAGAGCAGGGAGCCGCCCGGTAGCAAAAAACACAAGCCATCTAGCCGCCCCGGATGGCCCTCCAGCACGCCCGGAACTGGCTGGTCCTGCAGTTTTCGGAAATTTGATTTCACTGTAAAATTTAAACCGTAAGGAGTCTGAACTAGTTCCTAATATCCTTGCAAGCTCATGAAGTCAACCTTTATGATATGGAAACATTATAATCTAATTGTAATGTATTCTATAAAGTATATTAAGGAATGACACAAGGTCATTCTTGGTCCTGCGTTTCCGTAAAGTTTTCGATTTTGGGTCAAATTTTGAGTCGGGAAAGGGACTTTTCAGTATGTGCATATAAATAAAATAAATAATGCAAATAAGAACATATAAAATCCTTTAAAACCACTCTTGGGAAAATAGATCATATATATTTAAAAAATCAGCTTTGTTAGATTCAAGTTTGTCAATTTCTTTTAAGAGATTGAACGTACTGTAAATCTGCAAACATCTCTTGTTTAAGTTCACTTACAAATTTGAAACTATCATTTTTGTGTCTTTAGTTCAAGAGGCATCAAACAAGTTTTCAAAAGCACGGTCATATCTTTAGTAGTTGGTGCACTAAATTTATCATACGTATTTTTTTCCCAAGCTAAATCAACTAGTTCTTTGAAACATGATTATGTTATTGTCGTTACATTATAAGCCTTGTCTACCTCTTCTTATCGACTTTCTGGTAGGTAGAAACGCTGCTTGTAACAATGTAAAGGTTTTTGTTTTACAAAAGATTTTCTCCACATTTTCTTTCGAACTTCATTTGCGTGTGCCAACTAATCAAGATATTCCTGTGTGGGTGGTTTAAAAATTTCATAAAGACTCTTTTGCTTTGTGTAGTTGTAAAGTTTCACTAAGTCTTTATTTAATTTTGATATACTCTCTTGTTCAAGTGTCAATGTCTTTTCCCTATCAGGGGCAAATATGTTTGCAAGGTCACATTTGTCATATGGAATCTCATACAAACATGGCTTTTCAGATTGAGCTTTCTTGAGGTACATAGGATTTGCAAAGTTGGTCTTCCATTATATGTTGAACTTTTGGGAGCTAACATATGAATGGTTTGTATTGACTGATTTTGTTTATAAACAATTTCATTCAAAAATTTTAGTTGTTTTTCAAACGCCATTCATTTGCTAATATCGTGTCCTATCTTAAGTTTCAAATCCTTTATTATCTTTTTTTCCTCCTATGAGCAGACCTTTTTTAGGAAAGGTTTCCCCGGTAAATTATATTACACCAAAAAAATGTTGAAGTACAATCGGATGCAGGTGAAGTCCTAACATCACGGCCCGTTACATGGGCTACAACCAGCACATACACAATGTGCACGATCCATAATCCCTACATAATAATGACATTCCATTCTTATTACTACCAAATAAGTTTGAAAAACAATACATATAAAATAAATTACAAAGAGCCACTTTTTCCAACTTTATAGACACCAAAAGCCATCATATCCGTCTCACAATAATAGTTCCGTGTGGACATACTAGATTGCTACAACCGAGCTCGAACCATCAGATGTACCCGAAACCCATGCAAACATGATTCAAAGCCATAACTTGTAAGAATCATAAGATGTAACAACACATGCCCAACATACAACCGTTGACCCATGTGACAACCAAAAAACAATCACATTTAATATATGTAATCAAATTAGATTAACTTGACATGTATACCGTGATTGTCGCATAATTCCAATACCATGATGCCCACCTCACGTGTTCAACACATAGCAAAAAAAAACATGCGATCATCACATGTTCATCCACTCTCCCTTAACAGCATAAACCCACGTCCACACTTCCACCGAACAGCAACCCAACATATACAAACAAACTAACGAAACTGGAATTCATAGGAGTCTTACAAAGACTCACGTTATCATGATGCAAACCCTAAAAGAGTTTACTTGATCAACAAACGAGTAGCAACTCATCTCTACCCTAATCGGGTAGGATCATTACCCTAAACATATAACATGCAAACCGATGGTACCCATGATAACGAGAAGCACATGAATCCCCGTTCGTGACCAACTAACCTTAGAGATAAAATTGAAACAAAAGAAACCTAGAGTATAGGATTTACCCGGCGCGTTGTTACCACGATTGGATATTCTGATTATATCTTCACCCTAAAACCATAGGAGAACGAGATCCATCAATATCAAGAACAGCAAACCCCAAACCACAAAACAACCCAGATCCGAGGAGAAAGAACACCACAGATCCATCGAAACCCTAATCAACACATGAGCCCATACGAACCATCAGGGTTTCGGTTCCGCAACACGGCCAATAGTACATCACGAACCACCCACAGATCCAGCGATGTTAGAAACAATCAAAGCAGCCGCAACACAAACGAACCCTAAATAATAATAAAAATAAAAACAGAACCCTAATAAATTAGGGTAGGGAATCATTTGTGTGATGAGTGACGATTTCCAAAAAAATAAAAACATTAACGATTACCACCCCCTCATGAATAAAGATCATCCTAAATCGATTGCATGCCCTAAAAGAATACTTAGATCTATACGAGATCATAAATATTCCTAAGGCAGAGAGGCGATTAGAGAAAACCTTCATAACTTGATTTTGTTAAAAGACTCTGTTGGACTAATTCATCATTTTTCTCTTTGACCTAAAAAAATTTTCATAATGCTTTATTTTCAAACCTTTCCTTTTATTTCGTGTTCCATTTGGCTATAGTCCTAGAGTTTCTTTTAATTTACGTTCAAGTGTGTCATTTTCAATTGTATGGTCTTTGAAAATTTTGTACTTCTCAAGCTCAACCTCTTTATCATGGACGTGCAACTAAATATCTATCTCGAATTTATTAGAACTCTCCTAAGACTATTTTGCACTCTTCAAGTGCAAACTTGCACTGTTGTAATTCATGAGAGAGTGATGCGTTTTATTTCTTTAATTGCTTTTGAATTTTTTTGTTTTCATCAGTATCAAGTTTTAAATTTGCAATTAAATTAGCAAGCACAACACGCTCATCATCGCATTCTTCAACATTTTGGTCAGTCTGATTATCATTATCACACATATCTGATGAATCAGGAATGACATTAATATCAACCTTTTGCACTACAGATGTGTTATTAATGGATCCAGGTTGCTTAGAATGCTGTCTCTCATTGAAAAACACATTATATTCAGCATCGTATTATACCTTTTCCAATGGCTCAGCATCATATCCTGATCTGCCCGATAAAGCACCAGTCCTGAATCTTTGCCATAATCTATAATTGCTTCTAATTCTTGTTCATCAATTTCTTCATCCGTGTCCTCTAGTCAATCAGCTTGCTCTGCTTGTAATGGAACACCTTTCTCAGCTTGTTTTCATAACAACATCTTTTACTTGTGATAAGTGTAATCTTTTGCCCTTTTTGGTTTCCTGCACTCCTTAGCAAAATGCCCAAACTCCTTGCAATTGAAACATTGTATACCCGTATACTGCACTACCTGACTGCCTAAAGTCTCCTTAGCCCCAGCAACAGTCATTGTCTTCCAATTCCCAAACTGACCAGTTTGATTGCCATTCTTGTATCTTAGAGAAGTATCCGCATTCTTGTTTCTAGAGTTTAATGAGGTTCTAAGGTTGTTGTTGGTAGGTTTTTAGATCTTTTTGAAGTACTTTGCAATGAGTGCCAAGTTTTTCTGCATATCCTTATCTCTCTGAGCTTGTTCTGGATCAATGTCTTCTTCAGAAGCTAACTCAGATGGAGGTGTGATTGGTTTGGCTGTCTCTTTGCCTTTGTATCTGGTAGATGCATGAGATGTGGTGAAAGATGATTGTTTTGATAGTGGTGCATATGATTTGTAAGATTTTGGTACTTGATAATATGGATCTGGATATTGTTGAGCAGCAGCAACAAGTGCTAGTGGATTTGCATTCTTAACTATCTTCTTAGCACGATTCAATACTTCTATTTGGGTAAACGTTTTCAGAATGGTTTTCCCCCCCCCTAGAGCTTGTATTTGATTCCATTGTCCAGTCAACAGTTTGCTTGACAATATCACAAATCTTGACCATTCGGTTGAAGTAGTTGACAAAACTGAGCATTCACTGCATATAAGCAACTTTCTAATTGGTTTCTTCTACCATTTCATTTCACGTTTTGTAGAACCTGAAAAATAGGTTATGACTCAACCTACTCTCCATCCTCTTGAAGTAAATCTGTCCAACTTCCCAAAACAAATTAGTCTTGACATCCTACTTGTTAAGAGATTCACCCATGTTGTAGCCTTTTAATGGCTATCCACGTATCATGAGCTATCTTGCAAGTATCAATAGTTGAGTAAATTTCATCCCCAATTCCAGTTAAGAGAAAATGAATTGCTTCTTTTTTGCATCATAATGAGCTTTATTTTCAGGAGAGATATTCGAGATGTCTCAACAACTATTCGTTCTGAAACTTTTGGAGATTCAGCTATTGCAAGTTGATGTGGAATCATGATATTTAAAAACTTGTAAAGACCTTGTAGGATGCATTTCCTCAAGGCTTCATCATTTGGTTTTGTATCAACATATCTCATGAAACATGATTGCCACTTAGCATATATTCTCGTTGCAAGCATTGGTGGACGATCTCTTGAACCAGATGCCATGATGATGTTATGCATTTGACTGTCTATTGTGGATGTTGTAATTGGAGTAGTCATGATAAATGATTTGTTTGTTATGAAGTGAAAATGATTTTTTATGAATCTTAAAGCAGAGTATAGTGATTGTTGTAGGTGGTTAAAAGGAAATGAAAAGTCTAGTTCACGAGATATTTACAAGTCTATGATTAAACGAGAATAGAAGTGAGTCTTTCATGGTTTTTACAAAATCGAAAAAGACACCGTGAAAGTCAAATTGGTTGTCTTGAAGTCCAATAACAAAATTATCAAAATTTCCTTTACCTAAATTGATGTACTTAGTTAACCAGAAAATGAAATTTTGGTTGCCTTCAATTGAGACCAATCATTAGTTCAAAGTCACACACTCCCCATAATCCATTTTCTCGTCAGAAAAAATCCCTTCACTATTGATGCCAAAAAAAAAAAATGGGGAGTTCAAGGGAAATATCCAAATACATGTCTTGTTATTTTCAATAATACATACTTGTAGCAATAAAATAATATCATTCCTACCCCCAAGTGATAAATGATGAATGAAAAATATCTATGATATATCTTCTTTATAAAGGACCAGAAATACCTTGTTTACGTATAATTGGGAAGTGCATTAACATAATCTAACAACGGCAGTAAGAAGCGGCAATACAAAAGTGTGTAAACTATAAAAACGAGTCAAAGTGGATTGTCCCACACTAGCACTTTCGCGCAATAATTCTACCAAAGGCGCTCCTATTACAGGAATAGCATCAGGTACACCTGCTATAATTTTAACTGTCCAATAACCAATTTGGTCCCGAGGTAAGGAATAACCAGTTACACCAAAAGATGCAGTCAATACACCCAGAACCACACCTGTAACCCAAGTTAATTCTTTCTACCACTATGTTAATATAGAGATGGTTTCAAATAAATAATTTTTATCAATAGAGAACACTCATATTGATAAAATGATTTGAACTACTTATTGGGGATTTTATCCTCTTTTTTAGCCAATGCTGAATCGATGACCTATGTATTGTGTATAACGTAAGAAAAACTTCTTGGATTAAAAAAGTAAACAATTTTGCTGACAATTACATATTTTTTGTTTAGTCAGAAGAGTCCTCCAAATTTTTTTGTCTTAGATTAGTTTGATATTTTGATTTCATTTTGGAATATGACAAGAGAATAGAGGATAGGCTCATTACATTAACAATAAAGATATGGTAATTTACATTGAGCGTGAGAGCCAAATGAATCAAAAGATTCATGTTTGGTTCGGGAAGGGATCATGGAATTTTTGAAATGAATGGAAAGATAATATACTTTTATTAAGTGATTTATTAGATAATCGAAAACAGAGAATCTTGAATACAATTAAAAATTCAGAAGAATTGCGCGAGGGGGCCATCGAACAGCTGGAAAAAGCCCAGACTCGCTTACGGAAAGTAGAAATAGAAGCAGATCAGTTTCGTGTGAATGGATACTCTGAGATAGAGCGAGAAAAATTGAATTTGATTGATTCAACTTATAAGACTTTGGAACAATTAGAAATTTACATAAATGAAACTATAAATTTTGAACAACAAAAGGCCAGTAATCAAGTCCGACAACGGGTTTTCCAACAAGCCTTACAAGGAGCTCTAGGAACTCTGAATAGTTGTTAAACAGTGAGTTACATTTACATACTATCAGTGCCAATATTGGCATATTGGGGGCGATGAAACAAATAACGGATTAGTCCTTCTATATTTAGGCATTATTTTTGATTTATTTTTTTTTCAAAAAAGAATTAAGAAATACTCATGGTAACCATTCAAGCCGACGAAATTAGTGAATATTATCCCGCGAACGATTGAGCAATATAAAGAGAAGTAAAGAATTGTAAATACCTATACCGACATCAGTAGGTGATGGCATTGCTCGTATTCATGGTCTTGATGAAGTAATGTCGGGTGAATTAGTAGAATTTCAAGAGGGTACAATAGGCACTACTCTTAATTTAGAATCAACTAATGTTGGTGTTGTATTAATGGGTGATGGTTTACTGATACAAGAGGGCAATTCTGTAAAAGCAATAGGAAAAATTGCTTAGATACCTGTGAGTAAGGCCTATTTGGGTCGTGTTGTAAAGCCCTGGCTAAACCTATTGATGGTAAAGGTGAAATTTCATTTTCTGAATATAGGTTAATTGAATCACCCCCTTCAGGGATTATTTCTCGACGTTCTGTATATAAGCCTCTTCAAACAAGACTTATTGCTATTGATTCAATGATTCCCATATCCATAGTGATCTGTTGACATAAACCGCAATGGTATTTAGACATAAACCGCAGTGGAATCGTAAGCATAAACCGTGGTGGAATTCTAAACTTAAACCGTAGAAATTTGTTTAGTCATAAACCGCAGTACTTTGTTTTGTCATAAACCACAGTACTTTGTTTTGTCATAAACCGCAGGAACTTGTTTGATATAAACCGCAAAGGCTAATTACATAAACCGCAGTGAAATGTCAATTTTGGCATTATTTCATTTCCTTAAAAACCCCATGAGAATGTTGAACATAAACCGCAGTATAATTGTATAAATTGTAGAAATGTTAAAAATCATATACAGCAGTAATTCAATGTCATATTCCCTCAGTTTCAAAACATATACCCTATGTGTTCAAACATAAACCTCAGTATTCAAACTTTTCCGAAAACAAACTTCTTAAATCACTTAAAAACCACCATTTTGAACGTTTTTGATCCAAAACTTTTGTACAACTAACTAAATCTAGGCTAATAACATCATAAAAACACAAACTTTAAGCTTTTTAATCTCCCCCTCCCCTTTTCTCTCTAAGTTAATAATATTCCAAGAATAATCTCTTGTACCCTAACTAGCTTCTTTAAACCTTTCATTGGATCCCAAATAATCTACTTACACTTTGAGGAATACCTAAAATACCCCTTTCTGATAATTATTTTCTCTCTTTACAATATCAGATAAGCTAAAGGCTTTTAATACTTCACAAACATTTTTATCAAATGGCTATTTAAGTTTGTTGACTTTGAGTGTAAGAATAATTGAAAGGTCGTAGCGAGAAGTATAATTAGGGGTTTAACAAGCACGGGTATTTAAAATGCCAAAGTCCTAAAGAAAACAATTTCAGGAATCTGGCGCGCTGGCCACGCGTTGACGTGTGGGCAGCGCGCCAGACGCGAAATGTTTTTACGACATTTAGGATCTTTGGACTATAAATACCCTCCCTTGGCCTTTGTATTCCTCATCTCTTGCAAACATTATTTCCTCTCTTTTCTCTTCTCTAACCCTCTAAGTCTAACATCAAGTTTTCCAAACTTCTCATCTATCATTCTATTAAAGTGAACACATCTTCGCAAAAGAGCCACACAAGTACCTGATCCATACTTGTGTATTTTGTCAAGGGTATTATTTCTCATACCCTTTCTTTATAATCGAGTCTCTAGGCTAGGTTAGGACTTGGTTTATCCATCTATCTTTTTATTTAATCGAGTTGTAAGGGAAGTCTTGTATCTGTAGGATCAAGCCTAGATCATTGGGGATCTAGTTGGGGTTTGGTAAGCTTCCAAGGGGAAGTCTTAATTGGTTAAAGGTTAAGTCGAATAACGGGTTCTTAGGGGTGGATTCCGAGGGCAGAATATCGTAGGTAGTAAATCTTCTTCGTGAGTGCTGATCTTTGTGCATATCGGTGGAGTTAATTGTAATACGATTTATAGTCAACCATAAGGATTATACTAGTATAGTATTGGAGTCGTGGATTCACAACTGCACGTACAGAAGGACTAAACCCCCTTCCCGAACCAGTATATATCATGGTGTCTCTCTTTCTCTCTATCCACTTATTGTTCTTACCATAAAATAGATTAGCACACCACTCGGCTCTTTCAAGACTTGAAGTTTTATAAACTTCAAAGAAGTCAAGAAAACCATATTCACCCCCCCTCTCTAAGGTTCTACATATACTTTTGCATTTCAATAACTTAAACAAATCTTAAAATCATGAAATTAGCAAAACTCAAATATAAACTGCCCGTTAGCTCTTGGGAACGACCCTGATTTACTCATCCTACATTAATCACGGCCAAGTACACTTCCTGTTAGTGAATTTGTAGATCTTAGGCAGACAATTCATTATAAATATAAGACTAGATCTAAATGCATCACTAAGATATTTAAACGAGTAAGATTTCTTATAAAAGAGGAATACCTAAGTGATAGTATTTCTAGAAATCTAGATATTAGTAAAGTTCATGTACTGAATAGTATTTTAGATCTGTAAGTCGAACTCAGAGGTCATGAGTTTGCAGATCATGAGTTAAATCACACAGCTGCTTTGGAATGTTCAAGTAAAGCTGAAACATATGCTTTACAATAGAATAGTTAACAAGAGTTAACACTTGTTAAACAACAAATCAAGTTAATGTGTTCAAGCCACAGGTCCTTAACAGGACAAGAAAGGGTTAGTTCGACTTAAAGTTAAGCAATAAAAATGAGAACATGAGAATTTAATATTGATTTCCTAAATAAAAAGTACAAGCATGACATGAATAATAGATCTGGTGTAATCTGTGGGGAATTCCTAGTATCGCAAATATTAAGTGAGGGGTGCCAGCCTTAGAAATACACAAAGTCAAATAAGAATGTAACGGTCATCTTATTAGTGTCAGTCTACGTGATAGGTGCTTTGCATTAGGATAGTCGGGTAGAGGCTTGGACATTAAGCTAATATTGTCCATGTATCAGGACAAAAGCCCAACCAAAGCCAAGCCTGACCCATCTTGGTTAAACCTAGGCGTCCCTTATGGTAATACCTATATAAGGAACCCTCTCCTCATGTGGAGAGGGTGTTGGTTTCATTTGTTTTATGCAAGTATTCCTTCCACCTCATTTTCTCTCTTCCTCTATCTCTCTTTAACTTTCTCTCTCTACATTCTTGTGTGTTTTAGCTTATATAGATTTTATTATATAAGGTCCTACATGTGGTATCAATCGCCTCGAGAAGATTAGATCATGTGTTTTGTGGTTCAAACAAGCTTTTTGTGTCGAAACTAATTGGTGTGTTTGGTTCGTGTATTTTAAACTTAAAAACCTCACTTTTTCTAGATCATTAGTGTTACAAGTTAGCTTTCTATTATAGCTTATTTAGTTATTAAGTAGTTTAAATAAAAAAGGTTTACCCTTTCACGTCAAAAAGCTTATTTTTAGCTTATTTTGTGTCTTATTGTAAGTTCGAAGGCTTTAACAAGAAAAATCAATAAAAATGTTTATATTTTGCTTAAATCGTTTCAAGTTCTTTACTATATAGCTTATGAGTGTTCTATAATCGTTTCTACATAAGAAAGTTCAAAACTTGACGTGTGCAATTCATGTTTAGTGACTTTTTGTGGAATAAGCTAAAACTAAAAAGCTTTAAAAATTGTTTAAAACCTGCAAAAATGCCTAAAGCTGCGAAAATAGACTAACCAACAGATTCTAATAACCTAGTTTAGTGACTTTGCTTCTACAGCTTCGGATAATCCTGCGGTTTTGAACAAGAACATGCGAGAACTAAAAGCAGCAATTTTTAAACCCTAATTTTGCGGAAATGATAGCGACTTTACTTTTCAGGTTTTGGTTTAAAAAAATCCTGCGACTTTGATCCTGCGTATTTGGTTACTTCATCCTGCGAAAACAAACCTGTGGTTTTAAAACAAAAAAACAGCATAAATTGAAACTAGCAAAAATGGTAAACCAACAGTTTTGAATAAACTTGCATAAATGATTTTAGCGACTTTAGGTTATACTGAGTCAAGAACGGGTAAACACGTCCTTTACCGAGTTAGAATAAGGGTTTCTTATTTAGTTTTTAGCCCTAGCACCGTTTTAATCTAGGTAAACCTAAAGTGCAAAGTTCGTTGCATTGTTAGTCCTTTGTTAGTTAAAGATAACAACAGTTAGTCATTTACCGCTAAACCTCATCGATTAAATCAAGTTAGCATTAGTCCTTGGCAGTTTAATTCATTAACGATAGTTAAGTTAATAACTTAAAACCTTTAAAGTCATAATCATTTCACGGTTAGTCCTTGTTTAACGATATTTGCAACAATCATTATTCTGGATTTAACTTACAACAATAACAACACCAAAACAAACCACACAACAATCTTATATTCTTAAGATCCGTAATCCTTTCACAACAATCTTCAAAATGTCTACAAGTGCAACACATAATGCAATTATGGAAGCTGGTGGCAAAGATAGTGCACCAATGCTCATTGTTGGAAGTTACGTTCAGTGGAATCCCGAATCAGAAGATACATTGCTACAAGACCAAATCATGATCTCATTAATCATTGTATTGATAATGGTCCATATAAGTTTCAAATGATGGATCATCCTGCTAAAGAAGCTACTGAAATTCATCCAACATAACCTGCAAGACGTGGTCTAGAGACATATTCATCTGTCAGTCTAGAGAAATGACAGCTTATTGATACCAAAGCTAAAGCAGTTCACATCATACTTACTGGGATTGATAATGATATTTACTCAATAGTAGAATCTTGTGATAATGCAAAAGAGATGTGGCTTGCAATTAAACGTTTAATGCAAGGTAAGAACACTAACAAGCAAGATGTTGAAACAAAATTATTCTGGGCATTTGGGAAATTCACATCACATGAAGGTGAATCACTTGAGTCTTACTACTTCAGATTTTACAAGCTAATGAATGAATTGGTTAGAAACAAATGTGAGGTCTCTAATCATCAAGTGAATGTTCAGTTTCTACTTCAACTTCAACCAGAATGGCAAAGATTTATGACAATTGTCAAACAAGGACAAGATCTAAAGACTGTTTCATACCACAAACTAATGGACATCCTCAAACAACATCAAAATGAATTGAACGAAATTCGAGCTAAAAGATTTGCAAGGAATGCAAATCCTCTTGCACTTGTTGCTCCTACACAACAACAACCAAATTACTATCCTCCACCAAAACCAATCATAATCCTTCACCATCAACAACACGATCATAAGCTGCTACCTGATGCAAAGAAAAAGAGATTACAAGAGCTCATTCTCCACCTTCTGAGTTAAAGCATGAAGTTGTCAGTGATGACGAAGACACCTCAAAGGATAATGAAATTGCAAAACTCGTGACTTTAATCTCAACATCCTTAAAGAAATCTACAAACCTACCAACAACAATCTCAGAACATCATCAAACACTAGGAACAAGAATGTTAATAATACTCTAAGAACATCTGGGTATGCAAGACAGACTAGGCAGTATGAGAATCAGAGGGCTATAAATGTTGCTGGGAACAGGGATACATTAGGTAATCAGATAGTGTAGCAGACTAGGATTAGTGTTATAATTGCAAAGGGTTTGGGCATACAGCAAGGGAATGCATATCAGCAAAAAGGGTAAAGGATTCTTCCTACCACAAAGACAAGAAGTTGCTATGTAAACAACAGGAAGCAGGGATTCAGTTGAGTGCAAAACAATAGGATTGAGTACTTGATTCAGATGATGAGCCAACAGACCAGAACTGGAAGCATATTATATGTACATGGCTACGATTCAAGAGGTGATTCCTGCTGCAGATGAAGGCACTGGACCCGTATTTGACAAAGAGCCATTGGAACATGTACACACCAATGATGAATATAATGTTTTTGCCATGGAAAATGAACATCTTGTGCAACATGAATCTATTAATGACACATACGTGATGGAACAGTGTGATAGTAATACCACTCCTGATTTATCAAATATGAGTAATAACGGAGAAGAGGCTGACCAGGATGAACAAAAGTTTCAAGAAGAACGTGCTTTGATTGCTTCTTTAATTGAACAAATGAAACTTGAAATTGATGAATGCAAGAGAATGAATAATGTTTAGAATCATCAAACAAAGTTATATAACAAGCAACCACGTCCTTAGGAAAAGAGCTTGAGAGGTATCAAAATATGAAATGTGTGAAAGATGCTGAATTTGAATGTGCAAAAGCTTATGGTTTACTAGAAGAACAGAGAATCAAATCTGAAAAGTCATTTGATGCTTATACACTAAAAATACATGACTTGAATCAAAAGCTTTCAAAAATGGAAAAACAAGCCTCTGCACATCAAACCACTATTTCTACACTTTCATTTGAGAAAGAGGATCTAAAATAGTTTTACAAAAACGTAAAGAAAATGAGATTGACAAAGTCATTGGTTTGGAAAAACAAGTCAAAGTTTTAAATGACATCGTTTATAAAACTAGTCAGTCTGTTCAAACAATGAACATGCTCAATTCTAAATGCACAACCTCTTTTGAAAAACCTCAATATCTCAAGAAAGCTCAAAGTGTGAAACCATGTTTATATGATATTGCGTTTTATAAGGATAATCTTGATAAAAATGGTTAATCCTGATTTTGACGAAACAGTTCTTCTTGTCAAAGAAAGTCGATCCAAAACAGATAAAACATTCAAACATTATGATTACACAACGTTGAATAATCTTTACAAACCATTTGTACCACAAAAAGAAAAGTCAGCCGAACAAGTGTATTTTTCAAATAATTTTATACCAGATGATCCTCCTGTAAAGGAAGTTATTCCAGAAAAAGTTTTTGAAATACAACATGTTAAGTTAGCAAAACATTTGGATGAAACATTAAAGTTTAATAAAGTCACTAAAAGCATGCAAGCATTTTCTTTGGTTCAACAAAGTGTTGCAAATCTTAATGATATGTTTGAAAAAGAGTTATAAAGGATTCAAAGCGATTGGATGAATCGAAATTCTCACAATGAACTAAAAATGCTATAATACAACTTTACTTCCAATGGCCGGATACGCTTCTAAAAATGTGTTAAACTTTGAAACAACTCTTAAAGAATAAATGGTTGAGGATTTGAGATACTTTAACTCTCTTGAAAAAGAAGTTGAGTCTCTTAAGTCACAACTAAAACGTCAAAAATCGGAGTTTTCAAAACGACCAATCAACTTTTGGAGGAATTTTTCTCTAAATATTTAATGTGTGGTATTCGTCGTTCTTTTGATGATATTGATGAACAAACAAAATTGAAATGTTTGTACTTAGAGAAATTTCATGAATATGAAAGTCTTGAAATTGAGCTCAAAAAGAGTAAATCACAACAATTAGACAAACGTTTTGCGAATCTAGAACGACACTGTATTAATCTTAAACTTGCTTTGCAACATGAAAAGGAAAAGAATGTTTCTAAAAACTCTTGGGTTAAGCAGTCTTTGATATCAGGGGATACGGAAAAATCTTTGAAAGATAAAAATGATTCCCTGATTGTTGAACTCAACCGTAAAACACTTGATTCGCGTGTTTTGAGAGTTGAATTACAAGAAACGATAATTTCTTACACTGATATACGTGAAAGTATGAATCAGTCAAAAGGTAAGTCTGTGGAAACTAAGTAGAAAACCCATCATTTGTTCATCAACCAAACGCTTTAAAAACTAAAAAACCATCAATTCTGGGTAGACAGACTCCATTTGCAAATTTAATTGCTTTTTAACTCCAATGTCAAGGTCGGTCCAAAAACTAATGAGAAATGTGATTTTTCAAAACCATTCACTTCACAGATTTTACCTGACAAAGGAAAAGAAAACAAAGTTTAGGGGAAAACTGATGACATCAAATAACGTCTATTTTATAGCATCATTTATCCCATGTAATTAACCCATTTTGTATAATTATTACAAAG
>BQNB010104284.1:0-23851 GCA_026074375.1 Tanacetum coccineum | reverse complement strand
ATTGTAATCTCAATGAATCTTCTTTGGTCAATATTATGTTCATTATGCAAGAAATATTTGATCTAATGGCTAGAGTTATAAGGCAAAACAATTTTTTATATATATTTTAATTCACATAGAGCCATGTTAGTTGATTGAAATCCGGGCTCTATAAGGAGTAATAGAGCCCGTTTCCAAAACCGGGCTTTATTTGATTCCCTAATAGAGTCCCTTCCCCTTTGACCCCCTAGGCAAAACCGGGCACTATGACCATTTTCAACCGGGCTCTATGGCCTTTTTTGTAATAGTGATACCGTAGTGCCGTTCGGCTCGTGCCGTTGGCAAAAATAGCCAAAAAGTGGTGCCACGTCAGAAAAATCACAACGGCACCATAAATCCTTTGACGCCACATTTTGTGTGGTATCCGTTGGCACCAAAAAATGTGGTGCCGTTGGTACACATATACCCCACTAAATCACAAAAAGACAAAAAAAAGGTAAAACTCAGCGGCGTGGGCTGTTAAATACCAACCGAAGCCCTATGGCACGAGAGATGGTATAGTGAGCCATTGAAAAACTTGGCCTCGTGCCATGGCGCAAGCCAATGGCACAACCTTACCGTTCTCTCTTATATGGTATTTGTAATAATTTGTACCATATTTAATTTTTGAAAGTTTTTATACGTGACTTATTGTTTTTTATCGCATATAAAAAAAACATTAAAAACTCTAAAATCTTGAAAATTATTTGAAGTGAAATATTGTGTAATGTGTGTTCATTTAAAAATCCTTATAACTAGTAATAGAAATCAATCGATAACACTAAAAGTTGCTCAACCATTTGTAATAGAAATCAATCGATAACACTAAAAGTTGCTCAACCATTTGCTTTGAAAACCACATACAAAGTAACCAACAACAATAGGCTTTTCTTAAGTTGACATTAGCACATTTAATAACACATAACTCAATATCAAAACATGCAATTAACATCCTCTACATATCTTTTATTTAGTAAAGGGGGATTTTCGTATTAAAAAAAAAAAGATTGTTTCCTTAATAAGAAACATTTTCTTAAGTTATTTTAAATTATATGTATTTTTTAATTAAAAGAAGTTAAATATTTCTTTAATTAGCTATAAAGTCTTTTAAATTCGTTTTTCAAGTAAAATTTAGTGAAAAACATATGTGTCAACAGTAAAAATAAAAAAACTTAATAGAAGCCAGAGTATTACACTATAACTTAAAGGGTTAAAGCGAAATTTAGCAAAAGAAAACCAAACTACTACAGTATAATATCTTTTGGGTTAAAGTGTAAAACTAGATACACAAAACACGAGATTCTTATAAATAATTAGAACCCTAAGTGTGCTTGAAACACAGAGTGAGTTTTGAGTCTTTAGATCACCGCATTTGATCGTGTGTATGCGTATTTCATGTGTAAATGTAGTTATCTATTCCTAGGTTGTAGGGAAAATTGAAATCAAATTATAAGCATTGCAGTTTTATGTATTCTTTCCTGCAAGTGTATGTAAGGAGCTTGATAATGCAATTTTTAGGATTCTTTGTGTTTTTGGATAGTTTTCATTGTCTATATGATTTTTCTATTCGTTTATTTGTATGATGGCCTATTTTTTAGGTTAAAGTTTGTTTTTGTTTTGAGGATACTCTTATCAAAAAGACTCCACACAAGATCTATGTATGTTAATGCCAGAGAAAACTGAGCTTATGCTTGCTGCATTGGTTTCAAACGTGACACTTGAATATTTTTAGCATGTTGGCATATTTATGGTTGAAAATCAAGGCTGGATGTTTTCTTAACACTGTTTCCTTATATGGTTACATACTAAGGAGGACATGTTGTGTTGTCATTTGAACCTTCTTAAACTTCTCAGTTTAGGTATTATCAGCAAACAAACACATTAAAAACACACTTTCAAGTTTCAAACACAGATATAATATTATATAAAGTTATGCACTTAATTTTAGGATGACGAGACAGTAAGAATAGACTCACTTGAACTATTAACATGGTTATTATTTTCATGTTAGTTAAACTATAAAAAAGTATAAACCATATGCCATAAACTTTAAATAGTCCATTAAGTTTGTGTCGTGTACACTTCTGATCCTAAACTAATATTTGTGTTCAAAAAAAAAGTGTGAGTTGTGTCTGATAAATCTGAATATCTCACGAACTCAATTTTGCATGATCTCACATAGCTCCACAAGTATAAGAGCTTTTATCAGCTTTAAGATGACAATCCCCCACACATTATTTATTTTAAATGTATTGTGATTTTCCAGGATTTTGAGATGGGTTGATGAAGAGGAAGGTAATTGAAGTGCTTAGGGGAAAATAGCTGACCATATGTCGTTCACACATTGTACATATAAATTTGTTGGATATATTATACATGGGTCAAAAATTAACATTGTAGGTTGCTGCATGGGTTAGGAAAATTGACACAAGAGGTATTACGATGCTTGGAGAGGTCAAAAAGCTGATGATGAGAATAGGACTAAAGGTAACCCTCACAATGAAGCTTGGGGGTGATATCACCCATTTAAATGATAATTTACACAACAACATGTATCTATGGTTTTGTACACAACAACATGTATTCTGGCTTAATGATCTCCCATTATTATTAAGAAGTATTTTTTTATTTATAAGATCGTTACCAAGAAGATAATGCATTGATCAACAAGTAGAAATCAAATAACTTTTAATGAGTCTCTTTAATGAAAAATTATTCTTGATGTAGTTTTGCTTATTATTTTTACTAATCTTAGCTTATAGTGCCATCAATATTGGACACATGCCAATATGCTCATTTTAGATTGAATGTTTAATTTTGATTTATCTTCGCATCAGTTGATGTATAGTATGAGTTAATATCTTTTGATAATAGGTGTTTGATGAAACGGCTGAGCAGGTGACTAATGAAATGTTCAAGGGAAAAAGATATCACATGTATAAGTGTTTTTTAGGCCTTGAAATTGTGCCGCTCAGGTTTAGGTGAGAAGCTATTGTGCTTTGGTGATTTTCCATGTAAGCAAAACACCGCCATCACACTGGTCATGATGTTTCTACTTTGACTTACACTGAAAGAATATAAGTTGATGACCGATAAGTTTCAGATGTGTTAAATACTCTAAATTCTTATCAATTCGTAAACTACTTATGAGAAAATTATAATTATTCACTCAATGATACATATTGTACGATCTTGCAGCCTATGAATGAAACAGGTCGTCATTATTCGGATGTGATCATAGAAGGTCTGCAATATATCAAGTTTCAAGGTAAACATGTATTTCTACAACAACCTAATTAAATGTTACTTTAATTAGAGGTGTTTAGTTTATTTACTTATGATCAGGTGGACTAGGAAATATTATATGATTGATAACTAAAAAGAAAACGGGTCGAAAGTTAGTTTTACTTATAAAACTGTGAGTCCCCAACTTTAGTTATGCTAGATAAATCTAACACAACTATGGTAGAAACTGTGTTTGAGTTTATTAAAGACTATGCGGAAACTAATCTTTAATATGAACAAGAATGTTTAATGAAACTGTAAAACTGAGAACGATGAGTTGGACAATATAAGCTCCAATATTATTGATAATAATACGAATACTCTTACAGTATTAGGGTTATAGAAACCTTGAAGCTATAAACTTATATCTAACACTTGATTATTACTCTATGCCCCCATGACCTTCTTTTATACACTAAGGAGTCCTGGAAGGCTTACAACAACTTGCATAATACTCTAATTAGTTCTAGATCTAGATCTAGCTTTACATGTATTCTAATCTAAAAACTAACATATTCCTATACAGATGACCCATGCTGTGCACCAAGCAGTACTAACATACTGCGTGTACAGCACTAAGCAGTACTAACTACACTAGTAGTGCTAAGTTTTCATCCAGCAGTCTTTGAGTCTTCTAGCAGTACTGACTTAGTCTGGCAGTACTAAGTTTCCTTCAGCAGTACTAACTTAGTATTCAGGCATAGTACTAAGTTTCCTAAGCAGTCTTATCTTTAAGTTTGTTAATGGCAAAATACATAACATACACTAAAGAGTACCAAGTCTTTGGGATCTTGGCAGTAGTACTAAGTGTGCTAAGTAGAACCATCAGTATTAACCTGTAGAAGCCCTTAATTCCCCACAATCCTCCCCTAAACTTGTGATTTACCTTCAAAATCATCAAGTTTCTCTGAATTAAACCTTTTAGTTTTGAGAGTATTCTTCCAAACACTTCTCTACTTCTGTACTTATGACTTGACAAACCTGACTAGCTCAAGTGCCATTTCTTTTTCTTGATCAACCTCTAACCTTCCGTTTAACATCTTTGAAATCATTTCCTGAGTATGAGGATATTTCTTTTCTACCAACATGTGAATGGCTATTCCATTTTCCATCAACAAAATGTGAATTCTAGATGAATCACATAGTCTCCACTGTATCAGATTGTATTCATGTTGATTTGTCCAGATTTCATTATCTTCACCAGGTTCAAATAAGGTCTTCAGATTTCCCCACAACATTAAGTCATACCCTTCTGGACTTCTTGGTGTATACCTTTCTTTTACCAATCTGTGTAAATCCAACACATCATGTCTGTCAAAATCATAGAACATTTCACTAAAAATCTTGTAGTTCTTAGAACTTCCATCTGCTCTGATGATTTTATAATACGTGAAGTTTTCTGTCAGCATGTGTGTCTCCCAGTCAACAATAGGGTATTTAGTAGCCAAAGATTGAACCTCCATAACAAACTCATCTTGTGGAGTTATATCTAAATAAGATTTGAGTTCTTCTATTTCAGCATCATCAACCTTTTTCCTCTTGGAACTTTCTTCAGATTGTTTTTCACCTGTTCTTTTCCTGGCAAGTGATTTCCTTCTAGTACCTCCTTCTTTCTTAGAGCTTTCTTTCTCAACTTGTTTTGTTTCAGTCTTCTGTGTCTCAGCAGGTTCTTCGTGGACTTCTTGACCTTTTCTTTTTAATCTTTGAATTTCTAACTCAGAGTCCATGAGCACAAAAGAATGAATTTCATCCCATACCTTTTAAAAATGGGTCTAATATCATCATATCTCATTCCTTTGAAATATTGCATCTTGTGTCCTCCTTGATTCGTCAAGTATCTGCACATATTCTTCTTTGCTTCAGCTACAGATCTTGGTCTATTTTGTAGTGCATGATACCTTATCACAGAAGGATCATTCCAATCAATGACAGGAGCTTGTATGGCTTCAGCTGGAACTTCTTCCATTTCATCTAACTGCCTTTGAAGTTCCAAAGCCGATTCCAAATTAATCATTTCTTGTTCTTGTTCTGCCATTGCTTTTGCTTGTTCTTTCTCAAATACCTTCTTGGCTAGTTCCTCATCAATCCTCATCTGAACTTGAACCCTCTTCTTGATTGTCTTTGGAGGCTCAGATTCTGTCATTATTGCTTTGCCTTTATCTTTCCTCTTCTCTGCACTCCTTCTTGTGTATATTATTCTTTCAGCAGTACTAACTTGAGTTCTTCTAGAGGTATTAACTCCAGTATCAGCAGTAGTAACTTCTAGTTGACCTTTTTCTCCACTACCCTGATCTTTTACAAGCTTAGTAGGCTCCTCTTGCTCTATAAATATTTCAGTGTCATCACTAGTCTTACCCTGAGTCTCAACATTCTCTTGAGCCCATAAAGTGCCTTCATCCTATACCAAAGAAATAGAGGGGTCTTTGTCAATTTTATCTATCTTCCTCCCCTGGTTGGAAGGATCCTCTAAGTCTTCCTCATCCTCTGAAACAATAATCCTTGCTCTTCTCCTAGCTTTTGTTGTCTTAACAGTCTTCTCCAACTTCTTTACTCGAAGGATGAGTTTTGTAAGAGTAGAACTATAAACCTTCTTAGTCTGCAGCAAATCATTTTCCAAAACTCCAATTCTTTCTGTTAATTTAGTAACCAAAACCGTCAATTCATTGTGTTGCATACATCCCTCATCACGTCCAAGTGAGTGAACACTTTGGAGAGGTGAATCATGGGGCATTAGAGCAGGCTCCTCTGTTTCATGAGAGGTATGTTGTGGTGGAGGTGATGGTTGATGTGTTTGAGGAGAAATGGATGGTAAAGATGTTATTCTTGAAGGGGATGTTTGTGGTATAGTGGGCAATGATTGAGCCTGAATAAGCATAGTTTGAAATAAGGGAGTGATTACACCAGAAAATCCCTTTGAGTGTCTTTTCATGTGCTGAATGCTTTCTGTGTGAGGCTAGGTGTAGGATAGGTTCTTGTGTAGGGCAAAAGTAGTATTTGTTGTTTGTTCACTAGGATTTAGATGAATCTGGGGTACATTAAAAATTTGTGTGGGTTATCCAAATTGTTTACCATGGCATCAAAAATGAATTTTGAAAAGTTGAAAGTCCTGTTTGTTGCCAGGCAAATGATGGCAGTAGCAATGTTGCTACTAAACTGTTCCCAAGAGGTCTTCTTAGGACTTAAATAGTGGAGAATAGTATGTATGAAAAATTTCCAATGAGGAGAAAAATGTCCTTTTTGAAAGGTAAGACTGTCAGAATTAGTTACATACCCTATAAGAGCCAGTTGCTCAAAAATTTATGCATTAGGAAGAGTAGGAAGACCTTCAGAATCATTTAGCTTGAGATGTCTTATAATGGAGGCCTCGGTAATCAATATCTTAACCTTTTTGCCTATGGTAGTAGTAATAGCTCTGACCCCATCCTCCATTGTGCATAAAGCAACAATTTGCCAAAATTCTTCAAGTCGAGAAACATAAAGGGTTAGGCTTTTAGTGAGAGCAAACTTGATGTGACTTCCACTCAAAAAATCAATGATTTAATGAAATTCCTCACTTCCTTCTGACTTTTCTAAGTAAGCTACCATGTTATGCTTGTCGCAAAATTCCAAATTCGCCATTGGATGAAATTGAAAGTGAATCAAGTTCTGGGATATGGTCGTGAGAGAGAGTATAAGTGTTTGGTAGAGTGAATTGAGATATGGGAGAGTTTGTAAGATATTAAGTTACACCGACTGAATAAGATTTGTACTTATCTTGAAGAAATCTTTTGTTTATATAGAAAGATAAAGAATTCTCCAATTAGTCAAACCCTATAAGCTAGGTAGTTGGCAGAAATTTGATAATGGCTATATATTGAGAAGGAAAGTCTGTTGTGCGTCAAACAGTACTAACGGTCACCCAGCAGTACTAATTTTAGCCTAGCAGTACTAACTTTAAACACGGCACTACTAATTCTACCCAGCAGTATTAAAACATGCCTGGCAATACTAACTTAATACTGGCAGTATTAAGTTTTATGCCAAGCAGTATTAATACCAATTCTGTTCCAACTAGCATTCCCATCATAAACTTAGATTCTCACAAGCTCTCTTTCTGTTTTTCAGCTCACTTTATCTCTCAATTCTTTTTCTCACACAATCACTCTTTCTGTTTTTGTCCCACATTTATCTTTCTGTTTTTAGCTCACCTATTTTCTCTATTCTTTTTGCTCACATAATTCACACATTTTGTACAGATTCAATCAATTCCATTAGTTCCATGATGTCCTACCCACTTCCAAGTGTGTTAACTCTTAAGAGAGTTGGGTCATTGGACTTTTAGATGTAGCCTCAGAGCCTAGCTTGAGCATCTTGACAATCGCGTTTTGACACGCGGGCAAAAGTTATAGTTTAGAAGTATTTCCCGTCGGATGTAAACATTCACTTTAGGAAAAGCAAATATCTAATCTTTCAGAGTCGTTTCCTTGACGAAGCGAGAATTGAGAATCGATAAAGTTCATGATCGCGTGATTTGAATGGTTTAATGATTTATGGTTTTGGATTCTAAATCTAACAAATATAATTCACGAACAAGTAAAGATAAGCTAAAAACGAAAACAATTACGATTAAACAAAAAAAATAACGATAACAGGAATCGAAACGAACAACGAAAAAACACAATTTAGCAAAAATAACTTCAAATAAGACAAAATGCAAGTTAATAGAACTTAAATGATCTAAAATAATCCTAAAAGCACAAAAAAACTAAGGTATTAGAGATTTAAGTTCGAAAACGTTAACGAGAATCAAATCCCGTTCTTTAAAAAACTAAATCTTACAAATTTTACCCTACAAATGCAATTTTAATTTTTCTAGGTCCTAAATGGTAAAAGAAAATTTAAAAAAAAAGAATTATATTTTTTTGACTTTTATCTTATTTATTATGAATTAAAAACATTTTTAATCTAAATTAATAATAAAAAATATTAAACTAATTAGGAAAAATCTGAAAAATTCACAAAAAATACTTTGAACTAATATAATCCTATGAAAAATACAACGGATCCAACAGCTTATATAAATAAGCTGTAAATAAGCTAAAAGAGGCTGATAAGCTAAAAGGGGGGGAAAAGGGTTAAGAATTTAATGTTGCAAAATATAAATGAAAAAATCCTAAGGGCGAGTGGTAGTGGGGGTGTGTGTTAAATGCTATGGGTGTGTAAGGGGGAGGTCACAGGTTCGACCCTTGTGCCTTTTTTTCTGCAAAACATTTTTTTTTCATTTTATTTTTGAAAAACCTAATATATAAGCTAAATTAAGAAACTTTTGTGAAGGACTTAAAACTGAAACTTATTCATAAGCCAGGATAAAGCAATTTAAAATGACAGTTTAGCTTGAAAGCCTTTTTGACATTAGCAAAACTGTTTGGAGATTTAAGCCACAATAACCATAAGAAAAGCAAATAAGCTGAAAGCATACCCTATCTTAGTCCTAATAAGCATAAGGGATAGAAAATAAGCGCATAAAATAAGCTGAAAACACTTAAAAAGCAATGCAAAGTAAACTTTGAAAATGACTCTTTAAAGGACTAAGACAGATTTCAAGCTAACTTTTAAGGATTAATAAGCACATGACTTAAGCTAAAAAGGTAAAAACAGATTGAGACTAGGTCTATAAGAACACAAATAAGCTGAAAATAAGAAAATTGGGCAAAGAAATAAGCTAGAAAGGCAGCTGAAAATGAGACAATTATCTGTTGTTCTTGGCTTTTCTAAATAAGATGCAACTTTCAAAACATGATTTAAAGATTAAAACTAGTGCAAATAAGCTATAACCTCAAAATAGATTAACTTCAAACCTAAGTAAGCTAAGGAACATTAACTTAAACAAGATTAAGCTAAATTCTATCCTAAACTTCAAGTCACAAAAGCTTATTATCAAGAACAAAACTTGCATACTAAACTGATTTTGGCGAAACTTTTTTAAAAGCTATTCTAACAACTAAGGACAGATTCATCCTAATGCAGTAGAAACTCATTTAGAACACCAATAACTCAACTTAAAAACACTTTTAAGAAATTCCAAAAACAAACTGTTTTAAGAATATATGAACTTAGAAGATTTGAGCTTTTAATAAAACAGAACTTAAAACTCAACAAAACTACTTTAAAACTTATAAAAACTATTGTTTAAGAATAACTTGAGCTTATGAAATCTGACTTGAAAGCCTAGGACAGATGTCACTTGATTTTACCAAGTTAAATTGCCTTATCCCAAACACCCCTTTAAATGTTGAAACTGATTTTTAAGTTTAAATAGCATATAATGGAGCTTATATTTCTAAAAACAGATGAAGTTTTTGTCATATTAGGAACAAATAAGCAATACTTAAAGTAAAATAAGCACTTAATTAAGCTGACACTAGATAAGCAGATTAGAACATTAAAAGGCAAAACAAATGAAAACCAAATAGAAGCTATCTTAAAACTAAGAATTTAACATATCAAGCTATTTTAAGATTAATTAAGCATAAATAAGCATTAATAAGCAAGAAATAAGCAATATGATAAGCATAATGAGAAATAAGCTTTAAATGAGTAAGAATGAACTAACCTGGTCCTTTGCTTAAACAGAGATAAAAATTGCTCAAAGGAGCTTATTCTAGCTTTAGCTTGTTTGCACAAGCTAGTGACACCCTATAAGCCCATCCGATGTTGGCTTATCATCCTTATAAAAAAAAGCTTAATACTAAAATTGAGTGAAATTGAGGGTGAACAGCTTATTTAGTTTAGCCTTGGTCAAGCTAAACTGAGCATAAACTAGCTTCTTATGTAGAAAAGAGCTTAATGAGCTTATTAAGTAGATTCAAAAACGCATTTTAACTGTATTCCATAAAGATAAAAACAGAATTTGAAAACATAGATTAAATGAAACCTAGACTTTGATTGATAATCAAACGTTTACAAACAGATAAATTACATAAAAAGACTTATAAGCTGAAATAAGCTGAAATTATACTACTTCTAACTAAATTACACTAGATGCTTTTTTCAGTGTGTGATATAGCCTTCTATATATAGCCTTCAAAACTCCTTTTAGGGTTTGAGGAGTGTGTCTTCAGTCTTTAATCCTGCCCTTGATCCCAAATCAATAACTTCGAGCCCTTGGATCCTCTTTTCATGATATCTTCCACTGAGAGTGCTTGGCGTGAGTTGGGAATGATGGATGTGGATGTCAGTTTGTCGTGTTGGTGGAATAGGAGTGGTGAGAGTGGAGTACACCCTGTTATATTCGCAGGGTAAATGGGGGGAATGATGAATGAACAGTAACCAATGGCGGGTTTAATTTATTTTGACTGGGTTAGGGATTTTGACTAGTAACGGGGTTAGGGGTAGAGGGGACTAAGGGTGTTAAGGGTTTTGGATGATAGGGGCTAAATGTGTAAAATAATAGGGACTAATAGTGTTTTAGTCCCTAAGGATTAACGGTGTAAAGTGATTTAAGGCTGATAGGCTAACGGTGTTAAGCTGTTAATTTGGGCTTTTGGTTGTAATTGGGCCAGATTTATGATTTGGGCTTTGGAAATGGATTTGGACTTGGTTTTGTATTACATGGATTAAGGCTTATGTTTTATAAGTATAAACCTTAATGGGCTGACCCGGCCCAATAAAATGGGTACGGGTTGGCCCATTAAAGATAAATATGCCTTCGGCTTCGTTTTCTCCCGCACTTTCCAATCCATGCTCGATTTTGTCTGTTTTGGCATCGTTTTTGTCCTTTTGTCGATATATGGTACCTGCACAGTATAAATAGCAAAACAAGCATAAACAATGCATTTTTCGTGTATTTTTTGTCATTTAAGCTCGTTTTATTAGGATAATAGTATGTGTAATTAAACACTTACCAAAATCCTCCATACTAAAGTATTGCCGCGTCCTCACGCAATAAAATAAATCAATGTTTAGAAGACCAAAAATTTCAACCCCTTTAAATTAAATACCTTGAAAAGTAGCAAAGTGTAAAATTAAAAGGGATTAAGAAATTACTAGTTTTTTTAAACATTCCCCGTTTTTACCATTTTCTTTCTTTCATG
Organism: Tanacetum coccineum; assembly: GCA_026074375.1. Classification (NCBI taxonomy): domain Eukaryota; kingdom Viridiplantae; phylum Streptophyta; class Magnoliopsida; order Asterales; family Asteraceae; genus Tanacetum; species Tanacetum coccineum. Next base: position 12,476 of record BQNB010104284.1, on the reverse strand, counting down.
CATTTTTCTTTTTCAATATGCTTGACTTTCATTATTGATGATAACTTTTGGGATCACTGAACAAGATACACCTCAATCCCAAGGTGCCCTAGAAGGATAAATTAATCGTCCCCGATTTTGGTGATGGGTGTTCCAAACTCGTCTTTAGACACGGGGAGTAAAACTATCAGGGAAATCACATAGTGTTCAAGATCGTTAATGAGTACTCGGTTAGAGTAAATAAGGTAAGAGTCTATATGAACGAGTTAACATAGCGATTATTATATCAATCCTCCTATTAAAAGTCCCGCCCATACAAAGACTTGTAATACTTAGATTCATACATATTCCCATGTAAACAGAACTGTGACGGGCTTTGTTAACATAGCAATTATCATATCAATCCTCATATTACAAGTCCCGCCCATACAAGACTTGTAATACTTAGATTCATACATAATTCCATGTAAACAAAATTATGATGGTTTCCGTGTACTACGCTATTGTATAAAGCTATGAAGAAAATAATATTCTTAGAGATCACTGTTTAACTTACAATGTCTGAGAACGAAATGAGACCATTGTGCAACTCACAATGTCTAAAAAGTAAAATGAGACAATTGTCTAACTCACAATGTCTGAGGTATAAATGAGACCATTATGCAACTCATAATGTCTTAAGAAATGCTCTAGTATTTATATAAATAACTCTTATATAAATAAACGTGCGATATACGCAAAAGATGTAAGCATATATATTACATATATATATGTCATGTAATCACTTAAGGTAACAAGTAACCTAAGCACGTAAGCAAGTAGTGTGTATGCACTTTGAAAATGTTTAATGTGATGCAATTTTTGTGAAAACGGTTATAGTCTAAGGTAAAATATGCAACCTAGTTCTCTATAACCAGTGCTTTGATACCAATCTGTAACACCCCCAAAATCGTGTCGCAGCGGAAGTATTTCCGGGGGCGTTGCTTCATAATACAACAGCACATAATACAAGAGAACGACCTCTAAATGTGTCGTTTGAAAAATAATCTCGTTGATTTTCTTGAAATTAATATAACATTTGTCCCATAATTGCATCACCACAAAAAGCTTGAAAACAATACAACGAGCTTTGATCATTTGTATATAATTAGAAATCTATGAATGAAATCCTGTCAATTTAGACTCCGATGCACATCAAGTAATCCAAGCATCTAATCCACCTGAGAAAAACATGCTTAAAAATGTCAACATAAAGTTGGTGAGTTCATAGATTTTTGTAAATGTAAATGTTGAGTTCAAAAGAGTATAGTGTCTACTGCTTCACCGCAGTATAATGAAAAATGTTTAATAGCCAGTAATGTTCAACAAAGTAGTGTGGACCACAAGATTTCTAAAATGTATGACTACTATAACAAATATTGTATCACATGAAATGTATCTACTGACACTGAAGTTAATTTATGTAGCATATAATATGCCAAATGTATTTCTGCCCTACCGGTGTCTTACCAAGACACCAAATGAAATTGACATGATATATACCCGTTGTCCGGTACACCGGCACAGTGAGCGCTACTCACCCGGATAGGGATAATTAGTCCCAATAGATCTATTTATAGCATTCACGCTTACAATCCGTAATTAACAGTTCATGATAGTTTCGGGCATTGAGTGGTCTAATCGCTTATTAAGCAACACGTATACATGAGATGATAACCAGAAATACTTGTGTCCAATGAAAAGATAACCATTGTATTCATAAACAGCTTTAAATACTTAAATCCATAAGTAGAAAGAGAGTATGATATAAATCAAGTAACCGAGTTGTAAATGAGTATGAGTATGTAAACAAGTTGTAATGAGCATGTAATCTCCCCCGAGATTTGTAAAATAATTGTAAAACAAGTGAAAGAGGGGCTATAAACTCACATCGATGATGAAGAACGATTGGCGGAAATGCGCATATTAAGCGCCAGACGAAACGGAAACTGGAACGGCTCGACCAAGAAGTTGCAGCCTATCCTAACGGTTATATCCTATTAGCCTCGGATAATGTACTTGGGTTTTCCGATGAATGAGTACATCAACGCGACACGTTGATAAAAGATTTAGATTTAAAGTTGTAATAGTTTGGTGGTTGGTTAAATAAATGAATCGAAAAGTAAACGCAAAGCGTGTAATATATTCCGTATATATTACATAATGAAATATAAACAATTATATAATTCATACCGTGAATTATATAACAAATACAAACAATCCAAAGATTAATATGAAACGAGACATGCATACCCGTGCGTTGCACACGGGCTGGAGATATTTTGCGAGGAATGGAATATGTTGTGTTTGTTTCTATGTAGTTGTTGCAGGCTTGATTGGTGGCGTAATATTAGGATAGTTAGGTTTTTTTCCCCATTATTGGGTAGTCATTATTAAATGTTTTTTTGTAATTATGAATGTAGGTTGTTAATTTTAGTTATGTTTTTAGTTGCTACGTATATGTTAGGCGTTAATCTGGTTTTAAGTTAGCGATGTTGTGTGTTGGTGGATTCTCGGTGACGGGGTAAGTTGGTATGTGCTATATACATGTGTAACTGCACAACCCCTTTGTCTTGAGCAACTCAAAAGGTTGTGTGTTCAGCATAACCGCCTGAGTAACCTTGCTGCACAACACGCTGCGCAACTTGTACATTTATAGCTCTCTTTTGTGTATTCTATCTCTATATCTCATCTAACCTGCATCTTCCAACCTTTATGCCATCATATTTTTTCATACTGAAACCTCTTCTTTATCTTATCTTTTTTTTTTACTTTTTTTTCTTTTAGGAGTTATGGCAGATTGGGAACATTGTCGTCATCATCATCTAACAAAGGCTTACAAAAAATACAAATAAGTCATTCAAATCGTAAAATACTATATTTTGAACTGAAAGATTATGATATAATAACTTGACAATGAGAAACAAAAAGAAGCATATCCTTGCACTTTACTTATAAAAAGTTAGAAACTAATTACATTACGAACACATATCCATGATTCAACCACTAAAAAGTTCACTACTAAAATTAGAGTCCTTTTGCATGCTTCTTCTATATCACTCACAATATCACCTTCTTCATCTCTTTAATCAAGAACACATGGCGGGAGATACAGCCTAAAAAATGAGAGGATTTTCGTGAGAAGTGTTGCTCATTACATGTTTTGGCCGAGAATTATATGTTACCTGCACACGAAAAAAAGAGAATAAAGAAACAATTTTAACAATAAATTACAAAATAAAGTAGGCGGAGTGAAGATTCGAACTTTTGTGTTTGTGCATTTGTTTTAGCCGGTTTATATAGGCGTGGATTAGGTTAACTCATGATGGTTTGTATTCTAGAAACTCCAACAACACTTCAACTTCTTGAAACTCCAACAACACTTCAACTTCATCTTGATGGTTATATTTACTCTTTCATTTCAACGTTTTTACCAAGAATTTATGGTACATTGTATCAACATTAATGACAATTAATAGGAGTACACATCACCTTCCTGCACAACACGTTGCGCAACTTGTACATTGTATCAACACTAATGACAATTAAATTAGAGGACCTAAGTTTATAATATATAATGCTTTGCAAGTATTATATAAGTGTGAGTAAATAATTAAACCAAATAGTCGACATGTTTTTAGAAATCACCACTTAATTAAATGAAAGTCCTTGCATAGGGGTAAATGTACATTTTAAGGTTAAAATTTATATTAAACGGTGTTTTTAAAGCTTTTACAACAGTCATGATGTTATTTTCTAGTAGACAATTAAAAAATATAAAATAATATTTTACAATCTAGTGTATTGTTTCCTTGACGGGTTGCTAAAATAGTTATCCCATTTGTAAAAGTATAGTTTCTGTTTGTTTATCCGGTTATTGATATATTACAAATTAACAATTCTTAAAATTATATAACTTAACCCTTTTTGAATCAATCCATGTTGCAATTTACTCGTGTGTTCAATATATATGATTAGGCGAGATTAAATAATATATGACACATTTATTTAACCAATAACCACCATTTAATCCGGTTTAATATTTATAAAAACTTATGATATATTTATTATTCGATTTATATAAATCAAGACACACCCTTAAAGGTTGTTTCTGCTCACCCAAACACGCCCTTGTGATCTTTCTCTTAACCCAAACGCACCCCTTGGTGCAATCTGCAAAACCAAACACTCCCGTTTGGTTAATCCACCAAACCAAACGCTCCCGTTTGGTAAATCGGCCAAACCAAACACACCCTTATCGTGCTTCTGCTACACCAAACACACCCTATTCGGTGTTAACCACAAAACAAACACCCCTTGGGCTGTTACCATAAACCCAACGCACCCTAGTGGTGTTAAATCTGAACCAAACACACCTTGTGCGTGTTATAACTAAACCAACGCACCCCATGGTTGTTTTTGAAATCCAAACGAATCCTCTATGGGTCGTTTTAAACCCAAACGCACCCCTGGTACATTATCATAAACCAAACGCAGCCCTCGGGCTGTTTTAATAAAACCAAAACGCACCTTAGGTGCGGTGAACAGTAAAACCATGCACCCTTGTAGTGCTTCGTGACAACCAAACGCACCTCCTTTTTTTGGTGTTAAACCTGAAACAAACGCACCCTGTCTGTTGGTTTTTTTATAAAACCACACGCACCCTTGTTGTGGTGCAAAACCCAACGAAAACCAACACCCTTTTGTTGCTGTTAAACCACCAGAACAACCACTCTTCGTAGTGGTTTTAAAACCACACGCACCCTTGCGGTGACTGGGTGGAAGTGGTGGTGCGAGGTGGTGTCGTGGGGGTGATGGTGTGGCAGTGGAGGGGGGGAGGTGGTGGTCTCGATGGTGATGATGATGATGGAGTGATGAGGGTGGTGATGAGGTGGCAGCCATGGCGGTGGCAGTGGCGGTGAGTGAGCGGTGGTGATGGAGAGGCGCGTGGCCGCGAGTGAGTGTGGGGATCAGATAGATCGGACGATGAGTAGTCCTTTTGGAGCTCGGCCGGAATACTCGCCGGAAAAGTTTTCCGGTGACCGAAGGTGGTGGCCGGTGGCTGACCGGTTGGCCGGTGGCGGCGGGAGCTCGCCGGAAAAATAAAAAGAGAGAGAGAGAGAGAGAGTGTGGCATATATGTATGTGTGTTTATATGAGATGGAAATGAAAAAAAAATATAAACTTTTTATATATATTAAAAGTTTAAAACAAAGTGACAAGTCCCAACTAGTTTAGGGTAGATTTTGTAACTTTTTAGTATAATTTTGATAACTATCGGTTCGGGACTCGTTTGAGCGACTTAACAGATGTTTCAAAATACGAAACTTGCGCCATTGCGTTTCAAATCATTTTTCTGATAAAAATGAGTATTTACTTGAAAGGATTTCATAAATATTTTTATAACATTTATAAAAATATCCGTTATTTATTTGGTAACCCGGTTATGCCTTGTCCGAAAACAAAAAAAGAATTTTATCTCGAATATTCGCGTTATCAACAAACGCTTTTGAATAAAATGATAAATGATTTTTATTTAATATTTTTATTAAATAAATAGTGAAATAAAAAAAATTAATTATTTTTGTTTCGTACGTGTTGTGTGCAGTTTTCAAAACTTCGCGATGCTGTTTTAGTCCTCTTCTGCTTGTTTTCAACTCTCGGGCAAAACTAAAAAATTGTCTGGAATGTCGTTTTACATCAAATTGCTTTAGAGTCCGAGTTGTGAAAACGTGATTTAGCGGTTCGTTTTTGATACGTTAGCTTAGAAATAATCTATATCTTTTTCGTTTTCAAGCCAGATAAGTTAAAAATAACTTTCACTTAAGAGATGTAATAATAAATATGATTTATTATTTAAAATATGTTCCGAAAATTTTACCGGTCACGTGGTAATTGCTTTTATGAGACAATAAAAGTCAAAAAGTCAAATCAGACCCAAAAAGTTAAAGGATAAAATAGTTATTTAAAATTTCGAAAATTCTCAGATGTTACAAAATCTTTCATTAATGGGCCAATGGTTTGACAATTTTAGGGTGAGTAGTAAGTTTATTTTCATATAACTTTCTTTGGGCTTTAATCTGTAAAATTGTTTATCGGTTTGGTTACCAGGTTGTCTTTTTTATATTGTTTGTGTAGTTTTGTTTATTATAATACTAACTTTTCAAATTTTGCTATGAAGGTCAAAATCTGAAAGATTTTTGTTTTATAAAAAACACGAAACAATAAAAATGACAAATTAGATATAGTTTTTGTTATTAACCCGTTATCAAAATTAAATAAATTTGATGTTACGGTGGAATAGAGTCAATAGATGGGCTCGCTAGTTAAGCTTTTGAGGGGGTTCGAGCGGATCAACAACTTAATATAAGAGATATTCTAAACGGTCATAGATACTCGGGGGAGTGCATGTCGGCTATGGGTTTGGAGTGAGGAATGACGAATAACACACGCTCCTAAATTTTTCTATGGACTAGTGGTAAGTGAGTTCCCCACTAACCAAAAGGTTGTGGGTTCAAGCCTCGCTGAAGGCATGTGTGAAATATATATTTGTGAGATAGAAAAAATTGGCGTTAAAAAAAAAACACTCGCTCCTAGATTTTTCTATGGACCACAATTTGGTACTCGTACACTCATTTTTCAAGAAGATATATGCACATCTTATTACCTTCCGATGTGTGGTTATAGTTACCTTTTATCCGTTTATACTTTTTATTTTAAGCATTCTTCTCATTTAATCCTCGCTCTACAAAACATACATATTCAACAAAAACTTCAAACCGCCAGCTTCCAAGAACGTGTAAACTCATCGTTTCATGAAAAAGCTATACATTTGGGTCCATTTTCTAGGTTACATTCTCAACTTGGGTCCCAACTTACAAATGGAATAATGGTAATTTTAGTGAAAATCCCTATATTATAAAGCAAGAGTTTTGCCATTCACAAACTGAGCACAATACATATCTTTGTGCTATCCATCCACACTCCTCAGCCCGATGACGACTTCTTTAAGCCAATGAGAAATGCAGCACCAACAATGCCTGCAACAACACTTGATGTACCGAACCCCACCTTATTACCATCTGTACAATTCGAAATCATTTTAGTTTAGAATGCAATGTCTTGTATATTATAAGAAAAAAAAGTAAAATCTACGGAAAATAAAACATTACAACTTGATGAACTAATGACTTGATTGTTAAATTAAGATGGTATTTTGTAATCATTTTAAATACTTGAAATAACATTCAACTTAATGAGTTTTAAATGACCCAACCCGATTGTGATGACAACACATTTTGATTCATACCTGTCAGGAAGGAATCCTTATAGGTCACAGTCATCTTCTCAATACTTTCTCCTAGTTCTCCAGCTTTCTTTATAGCCCCAGCAATCTATCAACATAAAAGACATGAGATCATTAATAATATCATGACTTTCAGTAGGCCAAAGCCTATGAAAACCTCCCTTACCTCCTCTAATTTCTCCCACGAAACAGTCATCGTGCATGTAAAACTGACTGCAAGTCCACAAGCAATAGCTACATGCTTAATCAATTTTGATTTGCTTAGGCGGCCACATGTAACGTCTACTGCAAGTCCACCTATAACAACCACATGCTTTAGCAGTGTTGATCTGCACGTAGGAGTAAGTCCACATTCTCTAAAAGGTTCATAGCCTCCCATAAAGTTCGATCAATCTATATGAAAATTATAAATAGGTATCATATATCTGCACTAAATTTTTTGTATTTATTTTTAATCTAAACCTTCATTTGTCTTACCTTCAAACAATCCTCAAGTGCCTTTTGGCACCTTTACCGTCTCTGATTCTGTAGAGACCAATTTGTAACTGATAATACAACTCACTCTTGTTTCCTTCATTGGAGTTTATATTCGCTGCATCAATTGGACCAACCAGTTTAGAAAAGATTCACCATTTAGTTCCGAACACAAATGGCGGCTTGGAGGGAAAAAAGTCATAGATTATAGTTGTTTTAAACAAAAAACAATTGAGTAGCTAGCTTGCTAACCTCTGATCATCTCAAGAGCCTGGTGAACATGCGAATTGAGTTCAGAACGAATTGATGCGTGTATAAACCTCACATAATTCTCCTCAGTTTTGCATTCCTTGAGTTCTTTAAGATATTCCTATAAGACAATTTGAAATCAAATAAGTGAAGTTGATATTTATTCCTGCAATATAAAACACAATTATAGCAACATATTTATAATTTTTAACTTATTACATTTATTTTTTATTACCCATTATATCAGAGAAAACATACTAAGGCAATAATTTTTAGCTTGTGGTTACCTGTATCTGCACTTCTCAGATTAAGTTACATTTCAAAAGATGTAAATACCTGCTTTCATAAATAGTTAGTAAGCTTTCCAATATTAACTTTTAACTCCGTACTCAAATAAAAATTCTACACATACTTCCTCTATAAGAAAACCTTCCAGTGACCCACTAGTCTTTAATCCCTTGAACACAATGAACATTAAGAAATGATGTAGATATCAATAGCGGATGTTAGAAGCTTCACAACCTTGAGCCGATACTTACAACACATATTAGAATCCACTTGCACATACCAAACAATTCTCAGAATCGATGTCAATAAGTTTGTTAATACAAATATTCGCGCAAAAACGATATTTATATTTAATGATCTTCATGTTTTGATAATAACAAATATAATGTCATACTACGTAAAAGTTTACGTAAACAAGTTATTTAGTTGAAAGTTTACTTGACGACGACAAATCACTTAAGGTATGAATATGGCATTATTAAACATAGTTAATGATCAAAGAAAAATATTATCATTTGCATAAACCCTTTCTAATCAAATTATTTAAGTTAACACATGATTAATTATAAGCTAGTTATATTAATCATGTAAGACAAAATAAGATTAACCATAAGTGGAAACAATCTTTCCAAATCTTTTTAAATCTTCCCAAATCTAGAAAATCTTTCCTTATTGGTGATAAGAAATATTTTGTTCTAGAAGAATCTAATAAACTAGTTTTATTAAATACAAAACAATATTTTGTATAGATTTGGGGTTAATCAAAAATGAAAAATCTTGTCCCAGCTCAACCTACGGATCCACCAAATACATGGGACGGATCTAGCAAATGGTGGATCCTTGAGTCGTACGGACGAGCTGTTTGGGACAGATTTAAATTTCAAATGTTTGCCTATAAATAGCAACCATAAGCTTTCATTTTAAACAATTCTTGACAAATATTTTTACACACATATTTTATCTTTTGTATATTCTTTGATCATTATACTTGTTGCATAATCCATTACAAGTAATCATCTCATTCCACTCTTTATTGAAGAACACACACGAAGACGTCAAGCTTCAAGTGTTAATAGTTTAGTTGTGTCATCATGTTTGTGATAGTCATTCATTTTGTATATCTTGTGTTGTGTGTTGTGTGTATCATATGTGTATGATAGTTTAGTATTTAGGCCACAAAATACATAGAGTGTTAGATTGGTTCTATCTCGAAGTAGAACTAGGTATTTAGCTTAGTACCGGAAAAAGTGTAAGCGACGTGTACAGTTTTCCCCACCTAAAGGGAGCTTGTTGACATAGTGAAGATAACTCTCAAGTTGGGTACTTGGGGATTGGAGTAGGGCAAAGAGGAGCTTCATAGCCGAACCACTATAAATCATTATGTCATCGGTTTGATCTTTCCTATCTTTACTTGTTCATATTTTGTAAATTACTTATTTACTTATTGCATCACTATCATATACACTTGTGTATATCTCTTGAGTTCACATAAGTCGACAATCTAAGTTTTAATTTAAAACGGTAAAAACTATTCAACCCCCCTTCTAGTTTCCACAAAGTTCTTGTTTTAGCTCTAGTCATATGGCTCTCAGGCTACGAGTTAACTGGCCTTGCCATTGAGATTTGAAACGAATATTGTTTGCTAAAAAAGCCGCCACTTTGCTTTTGTGAGCAAAATAACCTTTCACCAGACTCTTGTATATCAAAATTGACATTATGCATTCAACCTATGCACAGAAAGAGGTTGTCCAAGCCAACATTCACCTTTTGTATAATATAGCTGTCACGGTGATATAAGTGAGTCAGTGAGATAAGCCATCAATTAATCCTATAAAATTTATAGTTTGAGTAGATATCAGGTAGAAATATAAAGCTTACATTTTCTTTACCGATCATTAGTACACCTGAAGCTCTAGCTTTTTAAGGACGAGGTAAACGTCTAATCTCAAGAATCTAAATGGAACACATAACTACCAGCATAGGAAACAAATGTGGAAAGGGGGTGCAGAGATTATGTCATGTGTATTTTTAAGCATGGATCAAACGATCCACATTGGCAACTAAACTAGGAATAGGATAGAGACGTACCTGTCTTCATGCTCCCCAAGTTCGTGTCAAAGTAATCAGAGATCGCCTCTCCTCATAGCACAATGTCACAATATCGTAACATGGACAAAAAGTCAAAAAGGTACATATTAGTCAATGTCAGCATAGATTTGGAAAAATGGCACACTATGACCCTGTAGACTTGGAAAACGGCGTAGTCTAGCAAAGAGTCTGTAAAACATTATAGAAATGCCCGAGATAGAATGAAGTATTATTTAGGCATTTGTAACACCCCAAAAAATGTGTCGCAGCATAAATATGTGTAGGGACGTTACTTCATAATACAACAGCACAAGATATAAGAGAACGACCTCTAAATGTGTCGTTTGAAAAGTAATTTCATTGGTTTCCTTGAAATTGATATAACATTTGTCCCATAATTGTATCACAATGAAAAGCTTGAAAACAACCCAACAAGATTTGATCATTTGTATGTAAGTAGAAATCCATAAATGAAATCTTGTCAAATTTAGACTCCAATGCACATCAAGCATGCCAAGCATCTAATTCACCTGAAAAAAACATGCTTAAAAAGTGTCAACATTAAAGTTGGTGAGTTCATAGGTTTTTGTAAGTATAAATGTTGAACCAAAGTTCTGTAAAGTATATGTGACCGTTTAAAACCTTGTATGTTCCCCAAAATGTATGTACGAATGTCATAATTCAAAGAGTTGTAAAATATGCATGACCGTTTCAATCCCCAAATAGTAAAAAAAAATGTATGTATAGTTGGACCACCATTGATCAAAGTATGTATTGCCACTTTATTCAAGGCAACTTAAATATTCCTGTATGTATAAAACAATGATTACGGTTACTCTAAGTTCATGAAATCGTTGCGTAGACCTAATTGTATGCCACTTTATTCAAGGCACCGTAAGTATTAAATGTTGTGCTCAATGTTCGTTTGCCCAGTGATAGCTAATCACCCGAACGGGGCTGTCCCACCAGAATAGATCTATTTTATAAAATTCGCGCTCACCCTCCAGGTAATTCACAGTTCATGCAACCTTAGCTAATCCGTAATCATTCAATTAAAGGTATAGTTGTCGCGTCCATAAGTAAAAACCAATATTTTATCTCACCGTGAGATATGCATATGAGTGTATAGCCAAGTTATAGCGAGTGTTCACGCCTAAAAATTTAACCAAATATTGTATCTCATCGCGAGATATACAAATAAGTATGTAAATCAATATGTAATCAACCATGTAAACGCATTTGTAAACAATCATGTTCTCACCCCAAAAATATATGTAAAACATGGGGCTATAAACTCACATTGATGTTGTAGAACAATCGGCAGAAATGCACGTATTAAGCATAACACGAACGGAAAACCAGAACGGCTCGACCAAGAAGTTGCGGTTTATCTTAAAGGCTAAGATCCACTAGCCTAGGATAATGTATTTGGGTTTTCCGATGGATAGTTACATCAACGCGTCACGTTGATAAAAGTCTTAGATTTCAAGTTGTAATAGTTTGGTGGTTGGTTAAATAAAATAAATCGAAAGTAACACAAAGTGTGTAATATATTCCGTATATATTACATATGAAAAAATTAACAAGTATATAATTTGTATCGTGAATTATACAACAAAGACAAACAACCGAAAGAATAATTCAAAATGTATATAATACACGGCATGTATTATATATAAGGAAAGTACTATATAAGAGATGTGAGAATAATAATTAAAACTCACATTTCGACACGTGTTCGGAAAATCACCAATTTAATTAATAACAGTTCTCGTATAAAAGTAAACGCACATTTTATTGTTACGAATCATGTAACCGATGTTTGTGAAGCTTTTACAAAATTCATGATTTCACCTTATAGTCGGAAAAATTTATAAAATAATATTTTATAAATTAGTATTTTGTTTCCCCGACGGGTTTTAATTAAAATATTGTCTCATTTGCAAAAGTATAGTTTCCGTTTATTCACCTGGTTATTGTATAATCACAATTTAATAAATCATAAGACTTTATATCTTCGTTCTTTTATCGGGTTTTAAAGATAATAGAATTTC
>BQNB010104283.1:5501-23851 GCA_026074375.1 Tanacetum coccineum | reverse complement strand
GTTAGGCTTGTTTATAGGATGTGGCTATAAGCCCAATAAGCTATATTCATTTATCATTTGTCCTTTCAAAATAAGCTAAAAAATAAGCTAATAAAATATAAGTCGAACCAAAATAAGCTAAACAAATGTTTTCCTTTCTTTTCTAGTTTGGGCCGAACCTAAATATAAGCCCAATAAGCTCGAAATAATCAAATAAGCTTTTCCAAAAGCTTTTGAACATAAGCCGAATATAATAAGCTATAACATACCATTTTTATTACACGAAAATAACCATATCACAAAACTATGATTTCCTTATATTTCTTTTTATATGTTTCGAAATATATATGTAACCTTTTAAGGTTTATGTAGTTTTAAAATCTTTGTTCTTACAAAATACGTTGTATAACTAGCATGTATGCATCAAGATGATTAGGAAAGTACAAATTATTCAAAGATTTAGAGACTTACAAAAAGATGTGGTTTAGAAGGATGATTGATGACTAGAAACAACCCAAATGTTGTTTATAACTAACCCGAATACAATAAATATCAACCACGAACACAATATCTTCAAAGGTTTTTGATCAAGATTGGAAAATTATGAGAGTGTGTGTGTTTCTTGGGTGGTTCGAACAAAAGAAAGCAAAGAAGAAGAGAGAAAACTCAATTTCTAGTGTGTGTGTTTTATGAATGAGAAAATGGAAGTAATATGGTTTAAGTAATACAAAGTTTACTTTACACACTAAATGTGTGTTGTGTGTGTGTCGTGTAATAGGACAAAGGAAGAGAGGGGAACAAACTAATCTCCTAATCAAATTGATTATAGGACAAAAATGAGGTGTAATCTTGTCTTATTGATTTTTGAATTCAACTTGGTCTCCAAGGTTCATTAAGCGGTGTTTGGACGCATGCATGCATGTGGAGGGGGGGGGACCAAAATGGTTTTTAATATTTTATGATGCTAGTGCTCCTTATTTGATTTAATTTTCAAGCCTTCCATGCATATGCTCATTTTTTAAATGAAACACGGTTTACGCAAGTAACGAAACGAATAACGGTATTTCTGAAAATTATGAAATTTTAAATATTGCCCTAAAACATAGAAACGTGGCTATTGCCAAAATACTACAATGTTAGGTGTCCCGGTTCGCTCCCGGAGACGATTCTCAGATAAATAGCGGGAAAACTTCCCGGTTAAACGTAAATATTAAACGAAACTTTAAAAATTCAAACTACTAAACGGAAACGCCTAATTTGTTGATCGGAAATTTTTAGGGTGTCACAACTTGGGATTTGCTTGTCCTCAAGCAAATGGGCTTTTCTACCTAGACAATAACAATATGAGGGGTCATTTTACCTACTCTTTAAAAATATTTTACAACACAACCTTCTAGACCTTGTAATTAATAGCACGGAAAGTAAACACTAGCACCTCACATAAGTGTTTAGGATTCTCTCTTTCACTCGGGTGTATAATAAATTATAACATATGGGGGAAATAGAAAATCAACACTCATTACCTGTCATAGCATATAAATTACCATAGGCTTGCTAAAGGATCAAACCTCCACCGCTAGGTGCAAGTATTATTCATTACTCTCTAAGAGGTCTTTTATAAAGGGTTGTGGGCTGTAGGTGTAAGATAACATATAATGGAAACAGAAACAGATGGGATACATTTGGGTGGCTTTGGGTGAATTTAGAGTGGAAGGGTTAGCTAATTATTTACACGAATACACTTTGGGTTGGTTGCTAAGCCAAGACTCGGACGAAGATCTACAAACTCTACACAACTCTACATCAATCTCTTTCTTTTTCTTTTCTCATTTTTTTATAAAATACATCACATGGGGTTTATAATACGTACCCCTACACTTGAGCTTTTACATGCTCGATATTTACAATCTAACTAATGACCCGATTTGAGGTGGATCAAAATAACATGGAGATCATTTGACAAACATATGGGGGTATGACTTTAATTTATCTTCCACATTTCTTTCGCGGAAAAAATTATACATGTAATACAATCGTCCCAAGACTGTATTCACAAGGATAAGGTTGGCAACCGTGTTTTTTTTTTGTACTTAATAATTAACTTGGGTTTTTTAACATAATAATGTACTAAAATGGAGTTCAAAACAAGTAGGCTAAGGCTATTTACGGTGTAATGATTGGTGTAAGGTTTCGGTGACATATGTTCTTAATTAATAGTCTAGATTAACCAGAAAATCACAAGAACCATGAAAAAGGATAGGTTGGGAGGGTTGTACTAGGGGTATCTTGCACTAATAATGAGTGCATGCAAGTAGGGTTGTTAGGATAGTTATTATGAATCGGTGTGACAATCTTTCAACTTTTACTGGTTTTTAAAAAAACGGGTTAATCCCTAATGCGCTTATTCAAGCAAAATCCTAATACTTACTATGCGGTCTTGAATGCATTAAATAATATAGTTCTTTGAATTTTAATATGCTACCGGCTAGCTCATATGATTTTACTAACACCAGACATTCCAGAAAAGGCGACAAGGCAATGCATACATGGCCGTAATGACAGAATAGACATGCACGCCTGCAACTCAACCTTAACTCGAACCGGGTAAAGATAAAATCATCTTGGGTTACCAACGATGGGTACCCGAATTCCTAGAGATATCAACGGGCGCAACTCGACATTTTGGGTGGAATTATGATGGTTATTGTGCTTCATATTAAATTCTATCAATGAGACGCTATTAATACTTGGTTTTCGTCGGTATGTGTCATAAAAATTTTTAAAATTTGGGTTAAAAGTTACTCTTATGTTATGTTTCGATTATTGCAATCATTTTAAGGAAAAAGCAATGGCAAATGAAAAGATTAGTTTATAAGGCTTATTTTCCCTCCCTACACTTAAGTTGAATATTGTCCCCAATGTTCTCTAAATACGTTCCCCGTTGAAACGAATAAAGGGAATAGAAAACAAGGAGAAGAAACTAGTACTCCCTTAGTTTACTCAATAATGGAGAAGAAACATGCGATAACTGGTTAAATCGTCCTCAAGAATCATCCATGAAAACTTCCTAGATTTCCAAGCTTCTTTCATCAAATATAACCTGTGTCAAAGACAAAGACAACTACACCAAGCATAAAATGTGCGATTTACCAATATACAATATGAATTTAGGATTCGACTCGATAGATAGGATGAGAGAATTGTTAAACTCATTAGGTTTTGCAGGTTTATAACAAAAGTGTACATATATTAAATGTTATGCAAGTTTTATTTTCAAAAATAATTAAAAATTTTAAGTTTTTTTGATCTGGGCGTTTGACGCCGTCAGGGTTTGTGTGACCCAATCACAGGTGACGTGGTGACGGCGTCGCGTGTTAATCGACGTCTCCACAGTCTGTGAAAATGAAAATTTTATTTTTGATGAAAAAGTTCCTGCACTTGATTCCATAAGTTAATTCCTGTACAAATGGCTGCATTAGAAACCTGAGCTATTTACCTAATCAATATATGACGCGAAAATAATCTAAATAAATTCATTTTTAACATGTTGAATTGGATCAAAAGCCGGATAAATTCTCCTACACTTATTATTTGCAAAATACCTTTGATTGAAATTAAGACGAATGTGAAGATTAAAGAAACACTGATAATCTTCTAGGACCGTTTAAGCCATCTAGGATATAATGACATTGATAACATATTTGCACAGTGGAATTAACACATAAAGAACAATGTTATGAACAAGGTTTTACCAAACATTCTAAGCCCTAATATTATTTGATCAGAATAATATATATACATCAATGAACTGTTAACAGGGATCATTTAGATCCAATGAGGCTAACTAAACATATGGCGTCTACATCTCTACGCCTGGAATACACACACACATACACATTTAGGTTACAAGAATCTCACGAACTCTGTTACCTTAAACCTAATGACCTATATCTCTTTATATACTAGAGATATTAGGTTTACAAAGGATAAGAACAAATAAAGATATTAATAAATCTTTTAATCATTTAAGTTTATCTTCAGAATCTTCAAAATCTTCCATCTTTTGAAGAATTCCTCGTTTGCCTTTTAAGTCTTCTTCTTTCCATTGTGGTATTATTTTGTGTTTGAATAAGACAAAACATATGAAAGATGAAGGACTTAAAAGGCAAAGGAGGAATTCTTCAAAAGATGGAAGATTTTGAAGATTCTAAAGATAAACTTAAATGATTAAAATATTTATTAATATCTTTATTTGTTCTTATCCTTTGTAAACCTAATATCTCTAGTATATAAAGAGATATAGGTCATTAGGTTTAGGTGTACAATTCGTGAGTTCCTGTACCTAAACGTGTATGTGTGTGTATTCCAGGCGTAGAGATGTAGACGCCATATGTTAGGTTTAGCCTCAAGGATCTTATGATCCCTGTAAGTTTCATGATGTAAACCGTATTGTTCTGATCAAATAATATTAGGGCTTGGAATGTTTGGTAAAACCTTTTTCATAACATTGTTCTTTATGTGTTAATTTCGCTGTGCAAATATGTTATCAATGTTATTATATCCTAGATGGCTTAAACGGTCCTAAAAGATTATCAACGTTTCTTTAATCTTCACAATTGGTATCAGAGCTATGTGGCTCGTGATCTAGGATCTACAAGGTTTATGGAGTTGATTCTATAAAGGTACAAGTGTCGAATTTTCTGGTTTTGGGTTACTTGAACACGAAATTGTTTGTTCCAGTCTTTGAAAACCATGATTAATTTGGTTTGGCTGCCGTCACTTGAATCATGTTGTGATTAGGGACTTGGGTTGACACAAACCCTAAAAAGAAGGAGATTGACGATTTAAGGGGAAACAGCAGATGGTTTATTTAATGTGGTATAAAAGGGTTTATTTACAAACCCCAATTCGAGCAGGTTACATAAATTATGTCCTTATTGATCAAAGCAACAATGATAACGATTAGGTTTTCCTTATAGGATCCTATTCATAAAGACACAAGGTATTAATTTTGGGATGGAGTAAATCTTACTGGCAGTCTACAAGAATGTTGACTGAAGTTACTTTTTGTTTGAGTAACTCTACTGCTGGAATGCTATGTTTCGTCTGAGGTTACTAGGATATGACGAGTAAGGTTTAAGAATAGTTGTTCATACTGCCAGGACGTGTAACAAGATGTGGATCCATTTTTACAGTACAAGGTTACGATTAATATTGTTCGTTACAATTGTTAGTACTGTTTGAGGATTCGATGTGTTTTTGTTTATACTGCTTGTCTCGTCAGTTAATACTGCCAATGTTAGTGTTAGTACTGCTGCTTGAAAGTCTTAGTACTGCCAGCTTATTTGTTACTAATGTTAGATTAGTGACACTTTAGTGACAGATTAGTGACACTAAAAAGTGTCACTAAAAGCTAGGGAGGAAGGAGTATCCAAATTAGTGACACCTTAGTGACACTAAAAAGTGTCACAAATGAAATGGGAGGAATGAGTAATTGAATTTATGACAGATTAGCAACAGATCAGCGATATTTAAAGCGTCACTAACAAAATGGGAGGAAGGAGAATGAAGATTAGTGACAGATTCGTAACAGTTTTGTGACAGAAAAAGTGTTGCTAATTGGTAATTACATAGTACTGCAGATTAAAAAGTTAGTACTGCTCTTTTATTTTTAATACTGTTCGAGCAATAGTTAGTACTGATGTGATGGAATGTTAATACTGCTCGAATATATTACAACTGTTAGCACTTACTGATATTGGACAGAGACGAGTTTTGATTATCAGTTGGTTTATCGGACAACACACACATGATGGATATCGGACAAAACAGAAACACAAGTTTGTTGGGTGTTTACTGTTTGGATTTTGGTTTTGGTTTACACATTCTTAACAAATTTAATGGCTCGTATTTATTGGATTAATTGGTTACGAAGAAGGTTGTTTATTACCTATTTGAAGTTAAAGTGGTGTTTCTTTCGGATGCATGTTTTTTTCTTTTCATATCTTAAGTGTGTGTTATACTTTGAAGATAATTGTTCGTGCTTAGATACGACTATGTGACGAAAGACTTTGACAAATATAGCAAAGGTGTGTGATTTTACAACTTATGGTGGCTCACATGCCGCAATTTGCTTATCACTATAAGGCAGTTAGTTGTTGTGCTCTGTACTGTCTCATTGAAGATGAGGATTTTGTCAAGAGGTTTGCTGGTCTACTTATACTTTTGTCTTGGTCTGAGTTGAGGGTCAACGTGGATAGTTAACAAGATCTAGACGCAAGTTAGGGTATTCTACTTCAGCATCAGTTCGTATTACTTAGTTTTCTTCATCATTAATCATTATATAAGAGCTACATTCACAGAATATGGTTTAACATATAGGTTTCAGGGGAATTAATGTTTAAATGTTTTAAACATTCAAATGTATAATCGAGCGTGAAGGTTTTTTAATACTGTTAGTTATTATTTATACTACTAGTTTAAGTTTATTTATGCTCAATTCTTTTATCTTAAGGCGCGTCATGGAGGGTAATTTGAGTTGTTAGAAGGCTGGATTAGAAGTGTGATAGTAGTTTGTGGTTGTCGAAATCAAAGTTGCATACTTTAGTCCCTATTTTGATTATTTTTGACAAAAGGGGGGAAGGCGTTACAAAGATTGTATTTGCAACTTGTAGGTCTTGGTGGTATAGTTTATTCTTTATATATATGTAAAAAACTAAGTTCAGGGAAGAAGTCGTGTTATTTTGGTTTGGTCATTATCAATAGGGGAAGATTGTTGGGAATTATATTTTAGTTGACAAGACAAAACATTTGAAAGATGAAGGACTTAAAAGGCAAAGGAGGAATTCTTCAAAAGATGGAAGATTTTAAAGATTATGAAGGATAACTTAAATGATTAAAAGATTTATTAATATCTTTATTTGTTCTTATCCTTTGTAAACCTAATATCTCTAGTATATAAAGAGATACAGGTCATTAGGTTTAGGTGTACAATTCATGAGTTCCTGTACCTAAACGTGTGTGTGTATTCCAGGCGTAGAGATGTAGACGCCATATGTTAGGTTTAGCCTCAAGGATCTTATGATCCTGTTACAGTTCATTGATGTAACCGTATTATTCTGATCAAATAATATTGGGGCTTGGAATACATTGTTCTTTATGTGTTAATTCTGCTGTGCAAATATGTTATCAATGTTATTATATCCTAGATGGCTTAAACGGTCCTAGAAGATTATCAACGTTTCTTTAATCTTCACAACGAGGTTAAAGACAATACAAAGCATGGTTATAAGATAGTTCAAACATAATAAAATAAACTATGAAGAATTAAAACACACATGACACTCCTAATTACGAGAAAAGTAAATTGGGTTGCCTCCCAAGAAGCGCTTTTCTTTATTAACGAGTCTTGTAGCTAGACTCGAAGTCACACGTCCTTACGTGACTTCTCCTTCATCATCCAATCCAGTGACATCTCTTGGCTAACTTCTAAAACACTCCTGTAGAAAGCCTAAAATCTTACTCATTAGTTGTCAACTCCTCTTCTTTTGTCCTCCTCGTTCCTAAGATAGACCGATTTTGTGTGTTCTTTTTCAAGGTGGTTGCCTCCCAAGAAGCGCTTTTCTTTATTAATGAGTCTTGTAGCTAGACTCGAAGTCACACATCCTTACGTAACTTCTTCTTTATCGTCCACTCCTCCTTCTACTTTAACAGGAGCGGGTTGTTTATTTTTGAAGTTGTTGCTCCTCCATTGGTTGGACTTCATCTCCTTCTCAAGGTAGAGTTTTAGTCTTTCTTCCAATTCTAGCACTAACCTATTTACAGTCATGATAGGGGCTATAGGCTCTATGTCGTTCTTAACTCCTCTGTCGGTAATACAGGAGGAATCGGATATCCTATGGAAACTTATCTTACTTTTTCTTGACCTTAGAGTTATGGTGCCTGTATCAAACTTAATTGTGGCCTTGGGTGTTGTCAGGAATGGTGTTCCTAAGATGAAGGGCCTCTTTTTGTTTTCTTTGATATCCAAAATCACAAAGTCTACGAGGAATACATGTTCAGCGACCTCTACTAACACATCCTTAGCAATTCCTAAGGGGTAAATGTACGAGTGGCTAGCTAGTGATAGTCTAATGTCTGTCTCAGCAGGCCTTTCATCTGTAAGTCTCATGTAGGTAGAGTAGGGCATAACGTTCATATTGGACCCTTGATCGACGAGGGCGTTCATGTGCTTAAGGTCCTCTATGCCGCAGGGTATTTCGAAATTCCCTCTGATGTCCTCTTTCTTTGTTACGTTTTTCTTAAGAATCGCTTCATAAGCAGGTCCCCTAGGTGATATTTTATACTCCTTCCCCTTTTTCTTTCTAACTCGGGTTCATGACCGAGAGTTATTGAATTTGTTGTTTTTGATTAGTCCCTTGATCAGCTTTTCATTGATCTTATGCTTCAAGTAATACGCGACAGGCTGAGACCCTGATGCTTCCACTACTTCATCATTCTCAGGTGTTATGATTGACTCATTTTTGGCCCCATTCTCAGCTCCATTCATTGCCTCGGTCTTCCTTACTGGCATTTCCATTTCGGTAGGCATCTTAGTGTTGTCAGGTGTCTCATCCATCTTATTATTCTCTTCTTCTTCATTTCTTGCAAGGGAGAAAGAGTTTACGTTCTTGGTGACGAGGAATTTGGTTTCTTCCCTTATCAATACTTTTTAGGGTGTTCTACTGGTCATGAGTTCTTTGAGAAGCCCGAACATTTTAGTCATCCTACCGTTGATTTCCTCGCGTTGCTTGAAGATGGTTCTCAAATCTTTCCATTCTTTCGGTGTGCGTAGCCATGTAATCCCTTACTCGAGTCTCAAAAGTAGTTCCTAATGCTTGTGGTTGAGGACTTGGACCTGTACGTTCACGAAAAGCGAAAGTGTTCAGTTTTGGTGGTTCATTTTGATTTTGCGGACGGGAGTTTGGATGGACTGCATTAGCATAAGCTTGAGGGGTGTGTGCTGAGCTCGATGTGGGTGTTGGTCGTTCCTATTTTAGTAAGAAGTTAATCTGGTCCTCGAGCTCGAGAAGTTTCTGGTCAGGTGTTTTCGAGATGCCTTGAGATGTAGAAATGGCCTTGACCGGTTTGACGAATTCTTTTGTTTCATCCCAACCTTCATGGTCGTAGAAGGCGAGGTTCTCAATGATTTCCCAAGATTCGTCGGTGTTCTTATTGCGGAGTTTGCCGCCAGCGGCGCGGTCAATTTCGCACTTAAGATGAAAGGAGACATGATCATAGAAAATTTGGATTTGAATCCAACGATCGATGCCATGATGAGGGACTTTTTAGAGTAAGTCCTTGAAACGAGTCCATGCTTCGGATAGAGATTCTGCATGATGTTGTTGGATCATCAGGATATCATTTCGGAGTTTTACGGTCCTTCCCGGTGGAAAGAACTGAGCAAGGAATCAGGTAGTAAGATCCTCCCATGTGGAGATGGATCCTGCTGGAAGACATTCAAGCCAATTGCTAGCTTGATCGCGTAGGGAAAATTGAAATAAACGCAGGCGCGTTCTTTCCCTATTTTCACCGTCAAGGTCAAGTGAGTCCACAAGTTTAAGAAAATCCTTGAGGTGTTGATTTAGATCCTCGGACCGAAGTCCGTAGAATGAGCATCTGCTTTGCACCAACCGGATGGTGTCGGATCAAAGAGGTACCACGTTGTTCCCTGCGGGGAGCTCGATGGTATTCCTGTAGCCCTCGTGGCTAGGTTTGGAGTAGTCTCCTAGAGTACGGATAGGATTCTTGTCTCCCATGGTGGTTGACGAGAATGGGTTACGAAACAGATAACACGAAGAAAAGATAGACTACAAGAAAGCTAATATGCGGAAATTAAATTCTCACTTGAAAGGATTCAAGCGAGTAGAACTAAGTTAAACTATGATCAAAACCTAACTATTCCCTAGGCAACGACTCTAAATGATGTGCGGTTGTCGTAGACTTCTACACGAGAAGTTTTACAATACTACATTGGAGTGCTACCTAAGCGTTGGTATGTAGTATATGGCAGACTCGGGTTGTTTATGTTTTTTCTTTTTTATTAGTTCACTCGGGGAATAGGTTAGGAAGGCTTGATCTCGGTCTGTTTGGTTCATGAAAAAAGACTTCGGTGACCCCCGTGTATTGTCTAGACAGCATAGCTCGTAGGGGTCCCTCCCCCCCCCCCCCCCCCCCCCCCCCTCCCCCTCCCCCCTCCCGCATCCCACTCCCCCCCCACTATACCTTCCCCCCCCCCCCCCCCCCCCCCCCCCCCCCCCCCCCCCACCCCCCCCACCCCCCCTTCCCCCCGTCCCTCCCCCCCCCCCCCCCTCTCCCCACCCCCCCCTTCCCCACCCCCCCCCCCACCCCCCCCCCCCTAATGTAGGCGTATGACTTATGTTTAGGGGTTCTTTACCCACATGTAAGCCACACCATAACCCATGTTATAGGGCATGTAAACTCACTATATAAGCCCCTTTCCATCCATGGAAAGATGTTGGTTGTTCATTTTATTAAAAACACACATAAGGTTTTTCTCTCACTAGAAATTCTCTCCTTTCTCTCTCTATAATCGGCCTAACCCTAATCTTGCTTTTGTTCGTGTTAATGATATCCTAATTATCCCTCATTCTTAATGGTATTTAAGACTCCTTGGATGATTAGCTAGATTGTCTTATGTGTGCATTTTCTTGGTTTGTGTTTAGATGTCAGATAAAGTATTGGTTTTTGAAGTGTAAGGTTATATAGTCTTGTTCATAGGTTTTCTTTGATCCTTGTACGTTGTGGTTGATGGCTAAAAGTTTATTGTTTTAAAAAATTGCTTATAGCCTCATTCCCTTGTACAGTTTTCTTTGATCTTGACATTTATGGTGTTAAAGTTTATGTTTTTATAGTTGCTATAGCCTTCTAGTATTGAGTTGTGCAAAAGTAACCAAGCAAAAATGTTCAAAAGGGTGATTTTTAGGCGTTTTTAGGTGAAAGTACAAGTTTTTCTTCCCAGCGAGTTAAGTCACTGTTTGAAGATCTTCGTAGCGAGTTGGGGTACTGTACTGGCGAGTTGTCAGAATAGTACACTGTGTGTCAGATAGTACTGTATCAGCGACTTGTCTTCTTGTGCAGGTAGCGATTTAGGTCAGCGAGTTAACTTTTCTTGCAGGTAGCGAGTTGGATCTAGCGAGTTACAGGTTATTTGAAGACAAATTTCTAGCGACTTGTGAACAGGAACTCTGCCCATTTGGTTTCTTGTTAGCGAGTTGTCAAGCCTCTTCTAGCAAGTTACGTCCAGCGAGTTACAGGTTATTTGAAGACACTTTTCTAGCGACTTGTGAACAGGAACTCTGCCCATTTGGTTTCTTGCTAGCGAGTTGTCAAGTCTCTTCCAGCGAGTTACGTCCAGCGAGTTACAGGTTATTTGAAGACACTTTTCTAGCGACTTTTGAACAGGAACTCTGTCCATTTTGTTTCTTGCTAGCGAGTTGTCAAGTCTCTTCCAGCGAGTTACAAGGCAGCGAGTTGTGAGCTTTTGGATATTTGGACTTTTAGACAAATTTCAACCTGTAATCTTTACAAACTTGAAAAACATTTCACCACTTCAAACACTCAATCACCACTTTTATCATACAATCCCTAATCATTGTACCGATCCAAAGTTTATCATAATACAAGTAATCAATCATGTCTAGTAATTCCGATGATATTTAAATGGCCGGTTCTGATACCCACCCTCCTATGCTCGATAGGACTGATTACGACTCATGGTCACAAAGAATCCGGCTGTATTGTAGGGGAAAGGATAATGGAATTTACATTCTTCAATCAATTGATCATGGTCCATTTGAGCTTGGAACCACCAGGGACACACTTGGAACCACACCTGAAGGCGGTGTTCTTCTTGGACCAGAAAGGCCTCGCACTTATGATGATCTTAATGACAATGACAAGAAACGATTCGATGCTGATGTATGTGCAACCAACATTGTGCTTCAAGGATTACCCAAAGACATCTACAAGCTCATCAATCACAACATTGAAGCAAAAGCTATTTGGGACAATGTCAAAATGCTTCTTGCGGGATCTGAGCTCACCAAAGAAGACAAACAATCTCAGTTGTATGATGAATTTGAACGTTTCAAGATGCTTCTTGGAGAAAACATCAATGAGTACTATGTCTAATTCCACAAGCTCGTCAATGACATGAGGAATATCAGAATGACAATGCCTAACATTCAGCTAAACTCCAAGTTTGTGAACAACATGTCACCTGAATGGGATAGGTTTATGACAACCGTTAAACTAACCAAGGGACTAAAAGAGACAAACCATGAACAGCTGTACGCATACTTGAAACAACATAAGAAGCATGTCGTACAAGATCAACTAATTATTGAAAAAATCACTCCAACTACCAATGATCAACTTGCTTTTGTCTTAAGCGTTCAACCCTATGCACAATCGTCACATGTTCAGTCTTATCAATATCCCCCATCATCAACACCTCTTTAGTCACCACATGTCCTATCTCTTTAGTTTCCCCAATTTGCTAAAAATTCACACCTTGACTCTGGATACACCCAAACTGATGAAATACTTGACACGCTCACTAAACAAGTTGCACTTCTTGCACAATCATTTAGAGTAAATCTTCCTCAGACAAACAACCAACTTTAAACCTTTTCTAACACCCGTAATCAAGCAACAGTTCAGGATGGTAGGATCGTGGTTCAGAATGTTCAAGGGCGATAGAATCAGAATCAGAGAAACTTTGCTCGGGGAGCTGGTGCAGCGGGAAATGGGGGAGCACAGAATAGAGTTGGGAATGCCAATGCGGGTCAAGGAAAACCGATCAAGTGTTATAACTGTAATGGGCTTGGACATATCGCACAGAACTGTAATCATCCGAAGCGTCTAAACAATTCTGATTTCTTCAAGGACAAGATGTTGCTGATGCAAGCTCAAGAGAATGGTGCAGTACTGGATGAGGAAGAGCTTCTCTTTTTGGCTGGTGAACAAACTAACACTTTTGATGCAGATGTAGATGATCAACCAGTCAGAGACTTAGCACAGAATGATGACAACATTTTCCAGGCAGATGAATGTGATGCTTTCGAATCAGATGTTAATGATGAACCTACTGCTCAGACAATATTCATGGCCAAATTGTCCTCAACTGGGCCAACAAATCTACAAGCCTGTCCATCAAATGCATCCATCTTATCTGAGGTACATGATCTGGAAAATACTATTGATCATTGTGATGATAATCAGGACGAACATGAGACTCATAACGAAGTACAACAGAAACATGTCATTGAATCAAATGGTGCCGATATGGGTAATAGTAATGTTATTCCATACGAACAATATTTGACAATCAATGAAGTTTCTGTTGAACCAAGTTGTGCATCTACTGTTCCGAATGATGCATATGTGTTGCATGATAATAATGCGTACATTCCTCATGACCCTTTAGTCACTGAAATTAATATCTATAAGAAACAAGTTTCTATGTATGAACAACGTGCTAAGTTTGATCTGACACTTCCTGAACAGAAAATGGATGAACAAATGAGTATACTTATTTAAGATCATAATAAAAAGGAAGAAAATCTTAAGAAGGAACTTCATTCTGTTAAGTTACAACTTAATTCGACTATTAAGAGCAACAAGATAATTGAGGAAACTATAACTGCTTTAAAACATGAGTTTAAACAGAAAGAAACCAAATTCCTAACTGAAATTTCAAATCTAAAATAATTAAACGATAAACTCGAGAATAAGTTATACTCACAAGATCTTTCCATTCAAACTATTCACATGATGCTAAAACCTAAAAAATTGTATGACCAAGATGCTGTAATGGCCATAGGTGCCCAGAACCCTTTTTACCTCAGAAAGGCCAAAATGGTTCAACCGACACTTTATGATGGTGATGAAATTCTTAAGACGCATCATGTCCCTGTAAGTGTTACATCATCTGAGGAAGACCTAGAGATAGCCGAGATTACTAGGCAGAAAATGAATGAGAAAATGAATGACCCTGTGTGTGTGGAAAAGAAAATTAAAATTATACCTCCTAATTACTCCAAAGAAAATTTTCTTGCCACTTTCACACCACAGACCCAACTAACCCCTGAACAAGTATTTTGGTCCAAAGACCTCCTTAAGCAAAGAGCAGAAGATCTAAAAACAAATGCCCCACCCCTGCCAATTCTTCCACCTGCGACAGTGTATCCACCCAATACTCCTGTCCATCTGGTCCCCCGAACGCTTCCAACTACAAGTCAAGTAAATATTGGTCTGTATGTAATTACTCAACTTTTTTGGGAATTTGAAAAAACTTGTAAAAAACGGATTACACCAACGGGAATAACTGAAGGGGAAAGGGGTTTTGAACAAACAAAACGGTGTTACTTAACGGAAGTCATTCCATTTTTCAATCTACTCAAAGAACATTTTGACGAAGTTCAAAGATCACTTGTTAAAGAAGTTAGAGCTATGAAAGCAGTTTTTGAAAATATGGAAGCTGAAGTGGACCAGAATGTCATCGACAAAAAGTGTGGGGAGATTGAACGTAAAAATCTCCTCATCACAAATGAGAATTTGATTGCTAATTGTATTGCCCAGGATGTGTTTTATACTGTCACTGATTCTGCTTTAACTGCATCTCGATTTCATGATTTATCTAATGCTTATAATGTTGCAATGACTCGTGCTGTTGAACTTGAAGCTGAGAATTCCAAATTACTTGAAAAAAATTCAAAATGATGATCATGATACCATGATCAAGGATTTTTCAAAATTAGAGATTGCTTACCTTAATTTATAATTAAAGCATCAATATCTTAAAGAAAATATTGAAAACTTCAAATCCAAGTCATCTAAGGATGTTCCTGAATTTGATGCATTTTTTAAACTCAGGAAATGGGATGATCTGATTCAAGGTCACAAAAACACTATCCGTAAGTTGAAAGCTCAAATTTCTCAGTTGAAAGCTAACAAAAGTGATGAGATAAGCACCTTTGACTATAAGTCTCTAGATTCTCAAAATTTACATTTAACCAAAACTGTCACAGCTTTGCAAGAACAACTAGAACATTTTAAAGCTGAAAATGAAAAGGTTAAACAACATTATCAAGAGTTATTTAACTCCATTAAAATAACGCGTGTTAAAACCATCGAAAGGACAACTTCTTTACAAACTGAAATTGAGAATCTAAAGACTCAACTCAAGGGGAAGATGCCATGCGTCACTAGCAATGTTGAATCACCAAAGGTTTCTGTTTTTGAAAAGTATGCAATTGAGGTTGAATCAATTCCTCCAAGTCAGAGAAACAATAGGGATGTTCATCACCATTATCTCAACCGCCTTAGGGATACCTTAGATACTCTCTGTGAGATAGTCGAAGAGGCTAGAAGTAAACGACCTTCTGATCATAGTCTGGACTATGCCTGCGTTTACACTAAACGGTCTCAGGAATTATTAGAAAATGTGAGTGCCTCATGTCCTAAAGCGCGTAACAAACGAGATAAAGTTATTGCTACTACACCTTTAACTAGGAAAAAGCATGTAACCTTTGCTGACCCATTGGAAACTTCAGGCAACAACACAACAAACCATGTTAAGCACCCAACAGTTCAAAAGACTAATGTTCCTATTATTCATTCTACAGGAGTAAGCAATGCCACTAAAGCTAGAAGGTCTCAGTCTAAGAGCAACAAAATGAATGATAAGACCTTGCCAGCTAACAGTGTGCCCGAGAAGAAAGTAGAAGACCACCATAGGAAAAATAAGTCTAAACTGAGCAAAAAGAATCGTGTTGATTCAAGTACTAGCGTTAGGCGTACTGTATTTAATACGAATTCTAATTCACTTTGCAAGACATGTAATGAATGCATTATTTCCTTTAATCATGATAAATGTGTTGAAAATTCCTTGAAGTCTTCCAAACCACCCCCAGTCAGAAAAATTTGGAGAGTCAAACAGGTTAAACAAACATGGAAGCCCACAGGCAAAGTATTCACCACCGTACGAGCGATCGAACAAGCGATCGAACGAGCGGACCGAACGAACGATCGAACGAGCGGATCGAACGAGCGATTCCACCGATGCGGATCGAAGAGTTTTTTTTTCCGAACGAAGTTTTTTTAGAAAACGTGTGTGACGAAAAGGGTTTCAGTAAAACGGCCATAACTTTTGATCCGTAACTCCGTTTCAGGCCGTGAGCTGTCTAGCGACAGAAAAAACGGAGAGGGGATCACGCTGTAACCACCTTTGGCAGGTTAAGGATTTTTCGAGGCCCAAAAAGCTTGTTTTCTATGAGAAATTGACACTTTTCAGTTTTTTTGGAATTTTTCGCCGCTGATTCCGCATCAAATCATTCACGGTTTTCTATTGATTCTGTAAAATCCCGTTAATTCATTTATCGGTTTTAATCATAGACGTGTTATAATCTCGTGAACGTGAATTTGCTTACCAAAACTCATCAAACTTTAATCACATCATATCCAACTTAAGATCCAACAAAATCTTTCACACTTCATAATTCATAACTAGTCATTCATCATTCTACTCCAGTTAACACTTTCCACAGATAGCCAAATGCATAAACAATATAATGGCAGTGGTTCAAAAGATGCGTTCCACCGAAAATGCTTGGACCAGGGAATATTCTGAGTGGCATTCGCGTTTTCTACGATACCTTGACACTAAATGAATGAGTGAATATCTGAGGAAGGTGCTTCTTTGAGGTCCATATTTGCTCTACGAAGTACTCATTTGCAGGCAGTTGAAAGCAGCAGAGAACATTTTACCAGTAGCTGCACATGAAGAAGTAGAGACAACACAACATGACAGCAGAGAGAAACAAACTTATTTCAAGCTGAAAAGGAAGCTTTTTCTTGATTCTGACTGGATTGGGGATGAAATTTACTTCAACTGTTGATGCATGTAACAAGCAAAGGTGATGTGGACAGCCATTGAAAGGGCTACCACAAGGGGGAATCGTTGAACGATGACAAGATGTAAAGGACCAAATCTATTCGGGGAATTTGGGAAAGTGATAGTTTACTTCAAGAGATGGAGATAATCCAGGGAGTCTAATTACCTCCCGATTTTATAAACTGCATGAATGAGTTGACAAGGAACAACTTGCAAGTTTCACAAATGCAAGTGAATGTTCAATTTTCTTCAACACTTCAACCAGAATGGTCAAGATTTGTGACAGGTGTTTGTCAAGCAGGAGTCAAGAAATAGGACACGGTCTATATCACAAGAAACTGTTTGACGTTCTGATGGCAGTGTCAAAAAAAGAAGTTAATGATATACGTTCTGAGAGATTAGCAGAAGTGCAAATCCATTAGCACTTCTTGCGGCTTGCTCAACATATTCAGATAATTACTATCAGGCACCTGTACCTCAAAGATCGAATGCACCATCATTCTATGCAGTCTTCTTCCACTACGATCAACTGCAAACTACCGACAAACAAGGCAAAGAGATCGCCAAAACAGTTTTACTCCTCACTCTGATGTCAGTTTTGAGGAAAGACTGTGATCCATAACAAGCTCGGAGGGATAAGGATATGCAAAAGAACTTGCACTCCTTGCTAAGTATTTTAGAGAGAAGCTGTACAAACCTACCAACAACAACTCTTAGAACTTCTATCAACTCCTACGAACAAGACTGAAGAATACTACACACCAAGGTATAACAACGCAGTCAGTCAAGCAGTTTGGGAATCACGAGGACAAGTGTACAGTTGCTGGGGCTAGGGAACAGTAGGCGTCCAGGTAGGCAAAGACTGGGTACAGTGCTTTAACTGCAAGGGATTTGGACACTATGCTAGGGAATGCAGGAAGCCAAAGCGGGTTAAAGACTACGCGTATCACAAGGAGAAGATGATGATGTGCAAACAAGCTGAACAAGGTGTTCCACTTCAAGCTGAACAAGCTGATAGGCTAGAGGACACGGATGAAGAGATTGATGAACAGGAATTGGAAGCACATTACAGCCACATGGCAAAGATTCAGGAGGTCTCACCTGAAGAATCCAGTTCTACTGGTCAGCCACTGGAACAGGTACAAAACCATGATGAAAATGATGTGTTTGCCAATGTGAGACGACATTCTGAGCATCCTGAATCCATTAACGACACAAATGTTTTGGAGAAGGATGATAGCAATGTCATTCCTGACTCATCAAATATATGTACTAATGATAATCAGGTTGATCAAAATGCAGCTGAATGTGTTGATGAGCATGCCACACTTGCTAATTTAATTGCTAATTTGACTCTTGATACGGAGGAAAACAAAACGGTATTAAAGTAATTAAAGAAAGCAAACGCATCATT
>BQNB010104282.1:0-23851 GCA_026074375.1 Tanacetum coccineum | reverse complement strand
CACCTTAATCATAGTAGATGACTACTCTAGATATACTTGGACTAAATTCTTTAAGGATAAAACCGAAGCTTTCGATCAATTCAAAATATTTAGTAAGAAAATCCAAAACCAATTAGGATATACAATAGTGTCAATAAGAACCGACCACTGTAGAGAATTTGATAATGAAGTGCAATTTGGAGAGTTTTGTAATGCCAATGGTATTACTCATAACTTCTCGGCTCCACACACTCCTCAATCAAATGCGTGGTTGAAAGGAAAAATAGGACACTTCAAGAAATGAGTAAAACCATGTTGAATGAGCAATCGTTTTACCACAAAAGTTTTGGTGTAACGTTGTAGATACTTCAACATACATTCTCAACCGAATCCTAATTAGAGCCATCCTAGGAAAAACACCTTATGAACTCTTAAGAGGTAGGAAACCTACTCTATACTATTTTAGAGTGTTAGGAAGCAAGTGCTTCATTTTAAACACCAAAGACTACCTTACCAAGTTTGACCTAAAGTCATACGAAGGTGTCTTTTTAGGTTACTCCCAAAATAGTAAAGCCTACATCATCCTTAATAAACACACTAAGAAAATCAAAGAATTACTCAACGTGACATTTGATGAAACTCCTCTACCCTCTAATACATCACCCTTGGTAGATGATGACTTAGATGAAGAAGAAGCTATTAGGGAAATCGAAAAGAAAAACCTAGAAAATATTGTTGAGGATGAAACATTAGAGATTGACAAAATAGTCAATATTAAGGAATCTAGGAACCATCCCTTAGAAAATGTTATAGGAAACCTCAACCAAAGAACCCTTAGATCACAAGCCCAAAACCAAAGTAACTTCTTTTGTTTTATATCAACTATAGAACCTAAGAATGTAAATGAAGCCTTAGGAGATAAAAGTTGGATAGTCGCCATGCAAGAAGAATTAAATCAATTCATTGCTAACGACGTTTGGGAGTTAGTTCCTCAACCTAGGAATATGACAATCATAGGAACTAAGTGGGTATTTAGAAATAAGTTAGACGAGAACGGTATTGTTTCTCGAAATAAGGCTAGGTTAGTTGCTCAAGGCTACAACCAACAAGAGGGCATCGATTATGATGAAACTTATGCCCCGGTTGCTAGACTTGAGTCCATTAGAATATTATTAGCTTATGCTTGTGCCTTAGACTTTAAACTATTCCAAATGGATGTAAAAAGTGCATTCCTGAATGGTTTTATCAATGAGGAGGTATACGTGGCACAACCTCCAGGATTTATTGATTTCGAAAAACCGGATCATGTTTATAAATTAAAGAAAGCTTTATATGGTCTTAAACAAGCACCCAAAGCTTGGTATGATAGATTAAAAGCTTTCCTTATTAAACATGAATATAAAATGGGAATGGTAGATAACACTCTTTTTACTAAGAAGAAAAGTTCAAATCTCATCATTGTTCAAATATATGTCGATGACATTATATTCGGTTCGACTTGTCAAGACATGTGTGATGAATTTTCCAAAATCATGCATGACGAGTTCGAGATGAGCATGATGGGTGAACTTAACTTCTTCCTTGGATTACAAATAAAACAAATGGAAGATGGTATCTTCTTTAATCAATCTAAGTATATTAAATAAATGCTTAAGAAATTTGGCTTAGTGGTAACGTGTGTAAGCACTAGTCAAATTTATATATGTATAGTATAAATCCCGTGACAATTCTTTCCAATTTACTTCTCAATCAAGAGAATATAAAAGGATAAAATTTCACTTAAGAAAACACAATACGTATATTTTTAACCGGGAAGTATTTTCTTCTCGGGTCGTATCCCAACGAAGTCGTGAATTGAAATTCGGGAATAATTCGGATTCAAGTCAAGAATGGATAAAGGATTTTTGAATTTTGAATTACACTAAGAATATAATAGCACAATTAAACTATAAAAAACAATTAAAGAATTAAAAACGTTTAACTAATACGAAAAATTAACAAACGTGAATTAAAAACGTGAGCTAAAACTAGAATTTAAAATCTAAAGCACTAATACTAACAAATTTTATACCTAAAAATCACAAAATTAAAAAGAAAATTTTAGGAAAAAGAATTAGAATTTTTTAACTATTTTTGAATTTTCTATGATTTTTTAAAGAAAAATGAATTAACTAAAATAAACTTTTTCTAAAAATTAACACTAAAATTCTATTTTTATTTTTCAAAAATACTAGAATGAAAAAGAAAATTATTACAAAAAGAATTAGAATTTTCCAACTATTTTTCTATTTTTTATGAATTTCTTAAGAAAAAGAAAATTCCAAAATCCTATTGTAATTTCTAGAAAATACAAATTTAACTGGAAAAATAAAGAAAAATGGTTTTTATCTACTTAAAATGTGCAGAAAACTAAAGGTATAAAAATGCCCAATTTTTATAAACCAATTGAACTCTAATTTTGTTAATTAAATCCTAACCCTAATTTTATTAAAACTAATTTTGAAAATATTAAAACTATTTTATTAAACCTAAAAGACTAGGGTAGAAAATGCAACAATTGAAAGTAAAGGGTAGGCGGGGTAACTAACTAAATTTTACACTCTAGTTAAAACAGACAACCTCTAACTATTGAAAATGTACCAAATAGACCCTACGATTTAGCTTATTTTGAGCTTATTTAAAAAATGAAAATTAGCTAAATCTTAAAACTACAAAGTTGTACCTGAGCTTATACACTAAAACTTTAACAAAAGCACTTTAAACTTTTATCAACTGAATAAGCTAAAAATTAAGCATTTAAATCTGTGTTACAGAAACTATTGATTTCCTTTGAAATTCTTACTTTTTTAAACTTTGGCTTATTACTTGCTTAATACTACATGAAAATAAGAACCAAAAGAAGCTATAAGATGATTAGGATGTGTACTAAGTATTTTTGAAAAGAAATAAACTAAAAGTAAACAAGATTAACAAGACATTTGATCTTAAAAAGCTAAGGTTTAGGCTTTATGACTGTTATTAAGCTCTTCTTAATAAGCTAACTAGCTTATTTCTAATTCATAGAAACTGAAATTTTGGAAATTAGCTATCCTATGATTATTGAGTATACCTAGATAAAAGGAATTTTGAAATAACAACTAGAAATGAAGAATCTAAAAGAAATAAGCCAGTACTCTAAGCTGTTGCTAATACCTCTTTTGCAAGAACAATTAAGCTAGACTAAAAGCTTATAAATGAAACTTAAAAGATTATCTATACTAAGCTAATGGAGTACTATTGAAATGCTTAAAACCAAATTCTAATTCCTAATTACTAGAGCTAAAAAGTGACTAGAAAAGTGGTGAACAACAGCAGTACTTACTGAGTAAGTACTGCTTATGCTGATATAGTTGGCAATTACTTAAGTGCAGGCCAAATTTCTTAGGTAAAAACTCATAAACCTACTTACTAAATGTATCTAAGTGTACACTAACCAAGTTTGAATTCTAAAATGCTTAAAATCTAAAATTACTTTGCATAAAAATCTGTCCTGGTGCTAGTAGTGTTTTTTTTAAGCTCTAAACTTTAAAATTCTACAAACTAAGTTTCAAATCCTATTTAAAACTTGAACTCTTTGTCAAACTCAACTATGTAAAGTATTTTGACAGGAATATGTTGACTTTTAAGGTCAAATTCACCTTAACCCAAACACTAGTTAATCAAATATGTCCAAACTGAATTTCACTTAAAATCTATTTTAAAAGCTCAAATGCTAAAACCTTATATCTACTCAGACTTGAACTCACCTAATTAAGCTAACTGAGTGCTAAAAACTAAAGCTTATTAAGAGGAATAAGCTAGTTACTCACCTAGATATTTGACACTTAGTAAAAACAGGATTAACTAAAAGGATTATTTAACTAGGACTAGTAATGGAAAATTAAAAACAGATAAAACTAATGATCAACTAATCATACTTCAGTAAGGAATAAGCATATCTGAATTCACAATAAGCAACTAGGATAAGCTTCAAAAGCTATGATGAAGAAATAGAAAATGAAACCTGAATTTTGTAATCTCTGAAACTAGGCCACTCTTTCTGAGTGAGTGACCTTAAAAAACAATTTCCTAATGGCTCCTAGCCTCTAGACCAAGAGAACTTAGCTTCAATAAGCTTTTTTAGCTTATTCTTCCTTATTGCTTCCAAATTCTATCTAATTGAACTCAAATGAACATTTTTGAATTAGGATAGAAAAATTCAGTATTTAAAAGACTTTTAACAATATAAGCACTACTTTTGAACTAAAAGAAACTCAATAAGCTAAAATGAGCTTATTACAAGCTTATTATGTAAAACTAGCTTATTTCATGAAAACTTAAACACAAACTCAACTGAATTAGTTTTATTGATTTTTAAAAGAAGAGTACAAGATATGAATCAAAAAGTACAATTGACTTGAAAGATTAAAAGCTTAATTTCGAAAAATGAACAGTACACGTGAGCTAAAAAGGAAAAATTACAAAGAAAACTGAAAAATTAACACACACACTAATTAACTCCCTCACTAACTATTACAAGCTTCTATTTATAGATGAGGATGAAGAGAGGATGAGACACTCCATCATTCCTAGCCCTTGGATCTTTTCTCTTTGAATTTAAGCCGTTGATGATGTATGGTGAGGTGTTCAGACCAATGGGAGGTTGCCACGTCATAGAAATGACGTGGAGATGGGTAAATACGAGGTAGAGTGAAGTAGGGAGAACGGGAGAAGGGATTTGTGAAGTTTGGGTTTGTTCGGGTTTTGGCGGGAAAAGAGGAACGGCCACGGTATCGGGCGAACAACTTTCAACCCCCGCTTTGTATCCCCTTCCCGCACACAGCCTCTTTTCGTATTTCGCTTTCCAAGTCCCACCACGCAAAGACACACAGAAAATTCTTTCTATAAGATGTAGTGTAAAATAAGTTTGGAAGTTGTCAATTCTGGCCCTTGTAGTTGCTATCTCCTTTTTCCTCTTAGTAAACCAACTTTCTAACTTTGACATCTTTGGTCCTTGGACTTTCAAAACATCCAAATGAACCCTTGAACTTTTGAAAACTTGTCATTATTGATCCTTTGACTTCAATTGGGTCTTCATTGACTTTCTTCTCTTGTTGTCGGCTGATCCGGCTTTGATATCTTTCCTCAAATCTCTCTCTTGTACTTGTCTCTTCATTTCTTGTTGGTTTTTGCTTGTTTTTGCTCTTTTTGACTTTGATATCCTTTCCTGCACATTATGACACAAAAGCACACATATTTCCATCTTTTGGCATATTTTTGGCTTTTATTGGCAAAATCCTGGGTATTTAATATATACAATTTAACACTTATCAAGCATATAACAAATAGTCTAACCTACTTTCTACACTACCTTAGCTATTGTTTTAGGGCTATTATCAATGACGAGACTGCAACAACATCGCTAATATGTTTCAGCCAAGTAGCACATGATTTTGTTAAAGACTGTAACGACGTAGTAAACGGCATAGAGGACAAAGACACGTACCATCTCCCATGCGCATTAAAAGAACTAGAAGACACAACCCATATTTTTCAATACCACTTTGGCAAGGAGCTAGACCAGGCCAACCTGATTTCAACCTAGACGCAGATTTCAAACCGTTGGTCCCGCCATCACTCGCTTTACCCACTCCTGAAATGATAACACCACCAGCTCCAGAGATCAACCAACAGTTTACGCCAGCCATCGCAGCATAAATCCAACTTGAGGCAACGCCTGAGTGAAGAACAAGTGAAAAAGCCTTCAACAAATCGTGACGATAAAAAGCATCCGCAAAAAGGGAATTGTTCAAAGACAAGCAGGTCACCAAAAATGAACAGTCCCAGAAAAAAAACAAGGCATCAATGATAGTCTAATAACATAGGCTACTACCCTTTGGAAAATGTACTTATACATATATGTCTGTTTCTAAGAACAAGTAACTTAATAGTAGTTAATTAAGATCTTAAGCGCATAAAGCACTAATTTTTCGAAACCAGTGACAACTGATATCCTATTTTTAGTGCTATACAAACTAGCAAACAACCATACATCCCCTACTTAACAAGATTAGAAACAGATAATTAACAGAATCACACTTATATAATTGCATCCATAGAGTATGTAATAATACCTTATACTCCGTTATTAAAAGCTAACCAAAAAATTTTGAAAAGAAAAACTGTTGAATCGTTTACTGAATAGATCTTAACCTTTAGCTTATAAAGGGTTTGTTCCCTTAGATAATTCTAAAACAACAATAATGAAACACTGATTTGAACACTATTAATTATGCGGAAACTAATCAATAATGCTAAGAAGAACAATATTAAGAATCACAAAAGAACTTTATATTATCACTTGAATCTGCCTAGGTTACAGATTACAAAGACTATGATTGCTAATCGATCTCTATTGATTTGTGTAGAACTATATCTACTAACTATGCCTAGGGTTCCTTTTATAGACTAAGGAAACCCTAATGGGCTTTACAAAACGCGTATAAAAATCATGCATATCCTTTCCTAATATATCTCATGCATATCTCATAAACGGTACTAACTATTTTATACTAACGGTACTAATTGTCTAATCAGTACTAACATTTTGTACTGTCAATACAAATTACAACTAGCGGTACTAACTAATATAACTAACTGTACTAAGTCAGGAATGCATACTTCCCAACAATCCTCCCCTAAACATGATTGTTGAACTTGTTTAACTTCATGTTTCTTTAGAGTAAACATCTTGTAGACTAGGAGGATAGATCCAAACACTCTGTCAAATCTTGATCTGATCTTTGACAATTTTGACATCTTTAGCTATCCATTTTTATCAGAAACATATCTTCTTAGCAACACATTTGGTAAGATACATTAAGCAACAACTTAATGAAGAGTAATGATGTGAATGGAAGTGAGAAGGGTTTGGGTGTTGGCTAACCACCACACAACAAATGGTCTTCAATTCACCATGTCTAACAGACATCAAGAATTGACTAGTTCAGAAGCAAACGGCTTCTGGTAAAGATTTCTCAAATCCGTTTATGGTTGACAATTTACCAAAAATTGTATGGTTCTCAACTTACCTCGCTTCACAGTTAAGAGTTGGCTAGTCCAGGATCAAACAGTTCTTGGTAAAGACTAATCAAATCTGTTGATAGCTGATTATTTGCTAAAAACTATATGGTTATCAGTGCACCATGTTATGGCAATGAAACATTGTCTAGTCCAAAAGCAGACGGCTTTTGGTAAATACAAATCAAATCCGTTGATAGTTGATAGTTTACTCAAAACTATAAGGTTATCAATTCACAACAATTCCTTGGAGAGAGGGTACCTTCTTTCAACTAGCATATAGATGATTGTCCCATCCTTAAGCTCTAGTATACAAACTCCACAAGCTTCATACAGTCTCCAACTAACAATCTCCCAATCTTGTTGATTGTTCCAAAAATCACCTTGATCATTCTCTTATGTTAAGGATTCCATTATAATCTTCAAGTCTCTTCAAAGAATCAACTCAAAACCTTCTGGTGTGATTTTTGAGTACTGCTTCATCACCAAATCATATAAATGAAACAAATCCTGCCTATCAAAAATATGTAGTACCTTCATTAGATAGTTAAATGCCCTGAAATGCCCATTAACTCTGTAGACAACAAGGTAATCCCCATCTGGTGATGAAACCTTGTGCAACTTAGAAACAAAAGATTTTGTCTCCATAATCTCACTATCTATTGTACTATCAAATGTAACAATCTTTTGACATTTTCTGTGTTCATCATCACTATCATCACCTGGCTGTGGTCTTGGCCGTTTCCTAGCAATCATCTTTACATGACTACTTTTTCTTTTCTTTGTACCCTGCTCTGTCACTTCTTGTTTAGTAGGTACCTTTGCTGTGTCTTCTTCCATTGGAGTTTCATTGACAACCCTCTTCTTTAATTCTCTTTTCCTATTCTTTTTAGGTCTTGATTCTTCATTTCATCTCCTTAATCTGATCTCTTATCCTCAGCAGAAACCAATAGCAATAAAATTTTTCTATCGTACTTTAACCTTTTTATACAGAACTTGTATTTCTTCAAAGTTCTTGTTCTTTAAATCAGCATGCTTCTTTCCTCCTACATGCTTCAGATAGGTCATCATTTAGTTTCTTAGCTGAGTTCTTGTTGGTGGTCTGCTTCTGATTGCAGCAGCTCTTTGTTGAGCAAGGAACCTCCTTTGAGCAGCAATAGTATCATAAAGAAATTTGGCTCTCTCTTCAACTGTAAACGTTTCTCTCTCTTCCTCTTGAAGCCTTGCAGCTAGAAGTCTATCAGCTTCAATTCTAGCCTGAATATCATCAAAATCTTGTATAAGAGCAGCCTTTGTAGCTTCTTCCTCAGCTAACTTTTTCATTTCCTCTTCTGCTTCCCAATCCTCTTGCACCTTTCTGGCTATTTCTTCATCCTTAGCAAGCTGATCAAACTTTCTTTCAGCTTCATCAACTCCCTCTGACTCAGCATCTGACTCAGCTTCTTCCTCAAGTACTTTCTTGCCTTTGTCTTTAGGATCAATTTTAGGAAGAGGCTTCAATGTAAGTACTGATCTTGTTGATGTAGCCCTTGGTCTATCTGAATCTTCAGCATCTTTGATCTCAACACCTTTTTGTTTAGCCTTATTTTGGCTCATAGATACCAAAAACTCAGCAATGGTCTCATCATCTCTGAAAACAGTTGTAGGAGCAGTACTTTCATCTGAAGTTCCATCTTTTGGCTCAGCAGTACCTTCATCAAGCTTGTCGGTACTAACTTCTACTTCTTTTGGCTTATCGATACTAACTTCAGGCTTGTCTGTACTAACTTTTGGCTTGTTAGTACCTTCATCTGGCTTGACGGTACTAACTTGATCTTTAGTACTAACTCCCTTTTGCATGTAAGCATATGTCTCCATATAATCCATTGCATCATTAACATCCACATCATCAAGATCATCAAAAGCTGGATCTTTATGCACTGTAGGTTCAGATTTGGCAGGTTTCCTCCCCTGTTTGGATACAGACTCCTTTTGCATCCACTTTTTCTTCAATGATTTGCGCCAATCTTTGCTTCATGGATACACTCTTCATCCAAGATTGTGTTGTGTTTTAAAGGTTGGTCTTTCTTACTTAAGCTTTTTGATATGTGCCATCAAGTGTTTAATTGCCTTTGGTCTTGATCTGTGACCTGTTTACAATAAAGATCATTATCGTCATTTACACTTTGAAAGTGTCAGGCCATCCTCTTTTTATAATAGGGATCTATCATGGATGACTGACCTCCTGACTTCTACCAGTGCCCTCTGGAATGAGAATCTGATAGGATATAGGTGTGGGTCTGGGAGATGGGTCAGGCTGTGTCTCATGTTGGTCTGCACTTGGGTGAGAAGGAGAGGGTGTGGGTTAAGGTTCAGATTTTCTTTCTGAAGCTTCACCCTCATCCTCAGTTGGTTGAACCAACATAGATTCAAACAAAGGTGTGACATTCCCTAAAAAATGTTTTCCCTTTTTAACCATAAAAGAGAAAACTTTACTAGTCAAAGCATTAATAGGGAAGTGGTCTAAAGGCACAGGCACATTCTTTAGCTGTTTATCCAAAAAGACTGAAATAAATCTTGGATACATAACAAACTTTTTCTTTGCATCCAAGTGTCTCATCATACCATCAAAAATTAGTTTAGAAAAATTATATTTCTGATTAGTGGCTAAGCAAATCACTGCTATGGCAATATTAGTGGGAATTTGATCCCAAAAAGTACTTTAAGAACCAATGCAGTGATTTATAGTATGAAAAAGAAATCTCCACTGAGGTGGAAACAGGGCTTTGTTAAAAGTTAAAACAGTTAGGTCCCCCTCATACCCCATTAGCTGAATAACATCAAATATAGCCTGATTATGCATAGAATCTATCCCTCGCCATCATCATAAGAATGATCACTTATTATTGATGCCTCTGAGATATTCACAGGCTTGCCAGCTACTTTGGCAGTAATATACCTAACATTGTTGATTATTTATCTAAAACTGTTCAACAAATGTAGTAGAGACTACAGGACTTACCGTGAGAGCATAGTGAATGAAGCTTTGTGTAAGAAAGTCTATAATCTCATGAAAATCTGTATTCCCATCAGTCTTTTCCAAGTAAGCGACCATGTTGTGTTTAGCACAAGATTCAAGAACAACCATATGTGTAGAATTTATGATCGTCGGTGATTAAAAGATTAGGGTTTGTTAGAAGAGAGCGATTAAGAGAGATTACGTGAGTAAATTGTGCAATTGAGATGGGTTTATATAGGTTGAGCAAACCCAAGATCAAAGAAACGGTGCAATTTACACTTTAGACCCCTAGCGGTATTTTCTCCAACGGCTATTCAGCGGTACAAACTTTGCCCAACGGTACCAACTTTAAGCCTGGCGGTACTAACTTTTTGGTTATCAAACTTAACCAAAACTAGCAGCACTAACTAACTTAGTACCATATGAAGAGCCCTAAAAAACAAACCAAACTGCGTTACACAGTTGTGCACTCAATTCAAATACCATAATCATCTGTAGATATCTTTGAGCAGTACTAAGTAAGCCTAGCAGTATTAATTCTGGTACTAGCAGTACAAAGTGTCTGCAGTAATATGAACTAATCTGAGTACCACATCTAACCTTGAATCCTTATGCCAAAGAGTATAGTGAACCCCAAATGAACATCATAGCCATCTCCTATTCTTGGAATTCATCTACAAACTGTACAACAAATATCTTGCCTCCCCTTAATTGTGGTTACAAATTTAACATCCCAATGCTAACCACCAAAAAGTTAAATCTTGTGACATCAAATCCTTTGGTGAGAAGGTCTGCAACATTAGAGTCTGTGTGAATCTTGATAACTTCTATCAGTCTTTTCTCATAGCAATCTCTGATAAAATGAAATCGAATTTCGATATGCTTGGTCCTTGAATGAGCAACAGGATTCTTGATAACACTTATAGTGCTCTCATTATCAATATGGATTTTGGTGTTCATGAAATTAAAACCATAATCCATCATCTAATTTTGTATCCATAGTACTTGCCCACAACAGTTAGAGTGCCAAAGATATCTGCCTCAGTAGTAGAATTTGCCATAATAGTCTGCTTCTTGCATTGCCAAG
Organism: Tanacetum coccineum; assembly: GCA_026074375.1. Taxonomy (NCBI): domain Eukaryota; kingdom Viridiplantae; phylum Streptophyta; class Magnoliopsida; order Asterales; family Asteraceae; genus Tanacetum; species Tanacetum coccineum. The sequence goes on along the minus strand of BQNB010104282.1, from coordinate 12,689 downwards.
ATATCAATCTTCTACCAAGAAATTAATAGCCACCTATTCTTGATTTTCTGTCAAGGCTGGCTCCTCTATAGTCACTATCTGAGAAAACTTCTAGTTCAAAAGGTGAATCTCTAGGATACCATAAACCTAATTTGGGTTGATGTTTGAGGTATCTAAAAATCCTTTTTACTGCATTTAAGTGTGAAGCTTTTGGAGTGACTTGAAATCTAGCATAGGCACAAACAGTAAACATGATGTATGGCCTTGATGTAGTCAAATACATCAGGGAACCAATCATAGATCTGTAGACATGTACATCTACATCTTCACCATCTTCATCCTTGACCAGTGGCTTATTAGACTCAATAGGAGTAGTAGCTGTTTTGATGAACCAAAAATAAAACTTCTTAAGGATGTCAGCTACATACTTGTCCTGACTAATAAAGATTCCATCAGGTTGTTGCTTCGCTTGATGTCCCAAAAAGAAAGTGAGTTCACCTATGGAGCTCATTTGGAATCTTTTGTGCATACAGTCTTCAAACTCTATACACATAGACTTCTTTGTAGAGCCAAAACTAATGTCATCCACATACACTTGGACTAACATAATGTCATGCTTATTCTTCTTGATAAACAATGTTTTGTCTATGGTACCTCTCCTCAAACCATTCTCCATCAGAAAAGAAGAAAGTGTCTCATACCAAGCTCTAGGGGCTTGATGAAGACCATAAAGAGCTTTGATCACCTTATAGACTTTGTTTGGATAAGCAAGATCAACAAAGCCTGGAGGTCGATGGACATACACCTCCTCTTCAATAGTGCTATAGAGAAATGCACTTTTAACATCCATTTGGTAGGCAGTAAATCCCATGTATGATGTAAGGGCTAAAAATAACTTGATTGCCTCTATCCTGGCAACAGGTGCAAAAACCTCATCATAATCTATTTCTTCCTTTTGTCTAAACCCTTATTCTACAAGCCTAGATTTGTTTTTCACAACAATACTTCTCTCATCCCTTTTATTCTTGAAGACCTACTTTGTGCCAATTTCCTTTTTCCCAAATGGTAAATCAACAAGTATCTAAACCTTCTGTAATTTGAACTGCAGCAATTCCTCTTGTATTGCTTTAACCCAGTTTTAATCTTATAAGGGTTGTGATATATTCTTGCGTCTTCTTGGGAAAGAAAGAATGCTAACAAATAGTTCTAATGATCTTTGTGATTAGTTCTATTCTGTTTGGAGATGTAGCTCACCAATGCTTGTTGTGCTGAAGAATCCTTTTGAATCTTTCCTCTTGTTTGAACTGCTAACTTAGGATCTCCTAGAATTTGATCTTTTGGATGATCCTTATGAATTCTGAGTGTGGGAATAGGACTGACATTAATGGTGGCATCCATATTGTTGAAATCAGCCACTGCACCCACATTCTCATCATCATAGGCTCCATTGAATATGCCATCATTTGAAAATGCATCATAATCATCTTCTAAATCAGGCATAGTTGGATCAATGGGTAAATCAGCATTAGGGAGAGTAGATGCATCAATAGGTATTTTTCCTCCAAGATAGACAAATGATGATTCACCAGCATTTGCACCTGTGGGAGTACTAGCAGCACTAACATATGGCGTGGTAGCAGTACTAACAGATGACCTACCAGTACTAAGTTTGTTAAAACTGGTAGCCTGAGCTGCCCTCTTTTGAGATGCAATATTCTTGTTTCTCTTTATAAAGCTTATTCTTGTTGCATCATCTATGTGGCTTTAAGCAATACTTCTTGGGGGGAGGCAATTATCTTCTCAAGTTCATCATGCAAGACTTGTTCATCTTCTGTCATCTGATGTTGTCCTTCCTTGTCAGCAACATCTTCTGAATCCTGTACATCATTGACTTTAGAAGAGCTTTCAGAAGGTTTTTCATGTGCTGCTAGAGTTAACATTTCTACTGGAATCTTGTCCTATGAGGGTGTAGTGGAAGCAGTATGTATTCCTGAGAAGGTTCTTTATCTTTTCCTGATGAACCTACAACATAAGAATCTTGTGTACCTGCATCCACATTAACCTGATTTTCTACACTAACAGGAATATAGTTCATTGAATTGGTTAGAAAATCAAGATCAAACATCCAATTAGGACCAGTTCTGCACATTTGGTTGATCTTCAAGAAAATCAATGTGCAGATTCTCTTCTACCCTTTTGGTCCTTTTGTTGTATACTCTAAAGGTTGTTATAGCTGTTAGAGTATCAAGCAATAACTTCATCAGATTTTCCCATCAAATTTGCCAAGGAATTAAGGTGTTTAAAATGGTCAAGGGGCATCCAATAGGCTCATAAAACTAATACTAGGTAAATTTACCTATAATAGTTCTTAAGGTATCTTATTTTGAGGTTTGGTCACTAATACCTATTCTAGTACATAGCAGGCAGTATTAAATGCTCTGCCCTAATGGAAATAGGTTAAAGTTGAGTTTGCTAACATAGTTCTAGCAGCCTTAATTAGGGTCTTGTTTTTCCTTTCTGCAACACCATTCTGCTGTGGAGTTCTAGCCACACTAAACTCCCTTTTTATTCATTTTTAGCATATAATTCATTCATAGCATGGGTTCTTAAATATCTGTCCCATTATAACATCTATGATTTTAACTTATTGATTCACTTGGTTTCTAAGGCCTGTGATACATTTACAAAGGATTTCAGATGTTTCATCCTGGTAGCTAAGAAAAAAACCCACTAAATTGCGGAAATCATTCAGTCACAACTAACGATACCTATTCTTGTTAATACTTTCTACAGAGACATGTCCAAATAAGTCCATATGAAGTAATTCTAGGGGATTTCTGATGATTCTTTCTAGATCTGCATTCCCTAGCAAAGTGCCCTTTTTGTGACAGTTGTAGCACTTAATTTTTGACTTATCAAGAGAAACAGGTCATTTTTCTTTGAAATCTAAGTTCCTTCCTGTCTTCTGAATGAATTTCTTCACTCTGACAGTCAACATAGCCACCTGCCATCTAAGATCCCAATTATTCCAAGTCATCTTCTCAATCTGCTAAAAATCTCTCATTTTAAAGATTGAGGACTGTTGTTTGGTTGTGTAAAGTAAGAGCACGCTACATCATGAGCACATGGGGTAGTTTAAAACTGACTAATTCCTCCCAGCAGTACAACCTAAAATCTCCACTGGCGAGTACTGACTTTATTAGTATAGTAGTGTTCTCAGGAGGAAAGAAAATGCAAGTTCTGAGAAGTAGAAGTGGAACTTAAAGACCTTTTCATCTTATCTTCATAGACCCTAAGATTGTTGTAGAGGTCATCAATATCAATCTCATCAATGTCTTGCTTATTTCTCATGATTAGAACAATTTGATTCCATGAAGGAGGAAGACTTCTTAGGAACTTCTGGTTGATATCTTCCTTTGATATTAGAGCACCATGAACCTCCAGTGTTATGAGTTTTTGGAAACCTATCATAAGCCTTGTCCAGGCTTCATTTGAATGTAGTAGTGAGTTTCAAATTGATTTTTAGAACATTTTTCTGCATCTTCTTGAATTCTTTATTACCTTCAAACCTTGCTTTGATTGCAGCCTAGAGTGATTTAGCATCTGCAACATTGTGAAACTTGAGGAGGTATTCATCAGGTATTGCTAAAAGCAAGATGCTCTTAACTCTTTCCTAATTCCTTTTAGCAGCCAGTTGTTTGGTAGTCTTAGAAGCAGGAAGAGCAGATGTTTCTCGGTTGGTGCAGGCTCTTCTCTAGATCTCCATCGGGACAATAAAATCCCATAGGTTATGGTTGGATGGGACAGATATGTTGTCGCTTCTCATGCTCCAAATATTCATATTCTCCCTTCCTTGATGATAGGTATTTCTTTGTGTGATAGTGGGTGGAGGGGTGTCTTGTTCTGCATCTTACAATTGAGTTCTTTTTATTCAGAGTTTCCATACAAGCTCTGATACCACTTGTTGGATCCCTTACTGAATGGATCTTTAACCTTTAGCTTGTAAAGGATTTGTTACTCTAGATAAATTTAAAGCAACAATGGTGAAACAATGACTAACACTATTGTTATGCGGAAGCTATATCAATATGCTAAAGAAGAACAATATTAAGAATCACAAAATAACTTTATATTATCACTTGAATCTGCCTAGGTTACAGATTACAAAGACTATGATTGCTAATCGATCTCTATTGATATGTGTAGAACTATATCTACTAACTATGCCTATGGTTCCTTTTATAGACTAAGGAAACCCTAATGGGCTTTACAAAACGCGTATAAAAATCATGCATATCCTTTCCTAAGATATCTTATGCATATCTCATAAACGGTACCAACTATTTTATACTAACGGTACTAACTGTCAGATCAGTACTAACATTTTGTACCGTCAATACAAATTACAACTAGCGGTACTAACTAATATAACTAACGGTATTAAGTCAGGAATGCATAATTCCCAACAAAAACCAAACATGAAATGAAAACGATATAAATACATCGTAAGCGAAGGTATCAAACATACAGCCAATATTCAAAGGAAAAAACGCCCGCCAAAAAAATATGAAATGAAAACGATGTAAATACATCATAAACTACGCCCGCCAAAAAAATATGAAATGAAAACGATGTAAATATATCATAAACTACGCCTGCCAAAAAAAATAAGGAATGAAAACAACGTGAATACATCATAAACTAACGTATAACAAAACATAAAACCAATATCTACAGAAGAACAATGCCCGCCGCAACGCGCGAGCCGTCATTCAGCTTGATGATATAATGTGTGGAGGAACAAACCTTACGCAATCAACAATTAGACACAATCCGTGTGCATCGCACTGGTCTGCATGCCTCGTAGTAATAAAAATTGACCCCAATGGTCTATTTTAGTGATGGCTTTTAGCTTTTTACTTCGTTGAAAGAAAAACGTGTGAATATTATATTTAACATTGTATAAACTAGACAAAAGTATAGTGTATTCAAAAGTAAAGATGCTTTAACACATTCTTTTAGGAAATGAAAATTATTTAATACTAGCACCATTTCAAAACGACATGTGATCCATGTGACTCCATGACCGAATTGGGCAAAGAGATTTTAAAGGTTTATATGATTTGAGCGTGTAAAATAAGCCAGTTTATATAATAAATTTTGTTTGTCATATGGGTTTATGAAATTTTTTATTAGTCATAAGTCTTCATAAGCTTAAACCTATAGGAAAAAAAATTATAGGGCTTATAGCTAGTTAAATTACTTAAATACAATTCAAAATATAATGGATTATCACGCAAAAGCTGTAGATATATGTGAATTTAGTTTTATATATTTTCATGTGTTTTTATATTAATAAGTTCTAGCTCCAACCAATTCGACAAACATCTTTCTAAAAATATAAACTTCAGCTTTTGACTTATGATATAAGCTCCAGTTCCAGCCCCAGCCCTTACCTTAGCCAAATATTTTTTTATTAAAATTGTGTGTTCGAAAATGATTGAAGGGGTATGATTAGGGTGTGCATCGGCTCAAAACCGAACCGAACCGACAAAAACCGAACCGAATCGAAAACCGAGTTTAGGGAAAAACATGAACCGAAACCGAACCGAAGTTTACTGAGAAAAACCGAAACCGAACCGAACTGACAAAAACCAAACCGAATAGATTGTTTAGGCGTATTTTTCTTAACCGAACCGATAAAACCGAAACCGAAAATTAGAAATATACAAAACCGAAAACCGAACCGAAAATGGTCAGTTCGGTTTCGGTCGGTTCGGTTCGGCTCGGTTTGTCGGTTCGGTTTTCGGTTAGCTTTGCTCAGCCCTAGGGTATGATGATACCAGGTTATATATTGTTACTTTATCGAACCTACAATTTTTGTTCTATTTGCTTGTTTGTTTTAGGAAAGGAAATGAAGATTTTATGGTGTTATGTGACATGATATCAACATATAAAATAATAATACTCTCATCTCATTTTTATTGTCTTTCAATAAGAAAAATAAACACAATATGTGTAATTAATGATATGTTTAAGTAACTAAAATATCATTTTTACCTTTTACCTTTACTCAAACCAAACTGTCACATCAATGACATGTCAACATTTCCTATCTTCACTTATCTTAATTGACACATTAGTTAGCATTTCCCGTTTTCACTTCTCTTTCACTCACACACTAAAAAATACCCTCTCAGTAACCCAAGTCAAAACATCACTTTTGAAACCCACCATACTCAATTAAAACACAAACACAATATAAAACCCAATTTAAGAAAAAAAAAACAAGATTCTTGATTTGGCGTAAGCTAAATGTTTGGCGTGTGAAATGGTGCGTGGTTTGACGACGTGTACCCGATGTGATGGCCTGGCTTGGCCAACGGTATACGTGGGCTTGACAAAAGGTGTCAAGCACTATACATGATTCTCTTATATTTGAACTAGCTTTCTTATTACGGATTTTTTATCTTGTGCCCTAAAGATACATGATAGAAAGCAAAAAAGTACACATAAGGTATGTAAGGACCCACAAAAAGTATATAGGGGCTCATAAAAATATGGGTCCCTGAGTGTTTTTTGTAAGTTCATGTGTATTTTCTGTGTCCTTTTTTCATTTTTATCATATGCCCCTAGGGCACAAAATAGAAAAGCCTTTTTTTATTATAATCCAATCTCTTAAATGTTGCAAAAAATAATCAAGGGTAGAGCAATAAAATTAAATTAGGGTTTTGCCCACTCGGCAATGTTTAAGTCAATTTAAATGATCTATTATTTACATATTTAAAGTAATTATGTATTTAATGCATAATAAATAAATATACAAATTAACTTAAATAACATATTATTTTCATATTTAAAATAGTTATGTACTTAATGCACAATAAATACACTACAAGTTACTTTTATATTTTGCGTTAACCGCTGCCTAGTGAGCATTGTTTAGCAAAACTCATAAAATTATAAGTTTATAGAATTATAGATGTTATTTATGGGAGAGAAAATTTTTTTGTATGAGAAACAAAAATAATAATGTGAGCAACGAAAATGAGACAAACATAGTAAAACTATGGTTACCAAAAAACAATATAATAATAAATTAAAAATAAAAATAAATTTTATTATTCTTTATTTAGAAATAATAAAAGTTGACCTCAATGGTCAATATTATATTATATTATAATACTACACATTACACAAGTTATATGACGTCGTTTTGCACTGTTACAGTGCTTAAAATGAACAGTGGTACAGTAGCTCTACAGTGCCCGGCCCACTGGGCTCCATTTTGGGCCGGCCCATTTGGTTTTTTTTCTTAATACGCAATATGATATAAAAAAAACATTCAGCACAATTTTTTTTTTTCAAAAGTACTGATTTATTCAGATAAAAAAATACCCGCTACATGAGGCCCAACACATAAGGCCATATAAAAAAAACTATTAAACATGAGACCAAAAATTATATACGTCGTTTCACCTCCTGTAGCTACAATACATTTTTGTTGGGCTTTCATTTTTAGCCAGTTTATTGTCCTCCCATTTTGAGCCGGCTCAATTGTTTTTTTAGTAGGTAACAAAAAAAATTAAAAAAAAATTGTTGGCACAAAGTAGGGGAAAAAAATATATTACAAAAGTACCGATTTATTTATATAAAAAATTACCCGCGGAAATGTCTTTGATACCTAATAACTTTAAAATAATCGACATGGTCACAAATGTACAACTCCGATTGCATTAAACACTCCCGTTTTACCCCACTAAAAACCAAAAAAAAAAAAACATACAAGAAAAAATAACAGTCTTTTAAACATGAAGCCCGACACGTAAGCCCATATAACAAAAAAAATAACAAACTATTAAACATGTGACCGAAAAATAATTGCGCAAAAAAAATTAAAAAAAGAAAATTAACGCCCTGCAACAACGCGGGGAACATTTCTACCTATATATGGGGCAAGCATGAAAAAATTTATGATGACTAGACATGGTGGCATGGCAATTTAATGCTGACCGGAAATAATGACTCAAAGGGTATTTTTGGCATAAACATCCGACTGTACGCATTTAGTGCAAATCAGAGGGGTATTTACGACATTATACATACACAGGCTAATCATATGGCAAAATCATATTCCTCATCACTTACGAATCCCAAAAATGAACAAGTTCTCAAGAAAACGCATCTAAAAAATGGGTTATCAAAAAATGCCAACTGGGGCACGTAGTGCTGGTGGAGGTTCAAAGGGTTACAGAAAGGGTGGTGGATATGGAGGTTCAAAGGGTTTTGGTGTGTCTGGTAGCTGTGGTGGATATGGTGGTTAGTCTATTTTTAATTATCATTATTGGGTTGCAATTATTATGTTTCTTATATGAAAAAATCGACTCTATTTTTTTATGTTTGGGATATATGATTGTTACATTTGATGTTCTAATATGCCTAATTATGTTCTGTTTTTTTAAATTACGTTTGATTTTTTACATTTTTACATTTCATGTTTTAATATGCCTAATTAGGTAGAAATGTTCTGCTTAAACATAAAGTATCTATATGTTCTGTTTTTATATCTGTATGTTCTGCTTAATCATAAAGTTCTACTTAAACAATAATCTTATCTATATGAATCATTTTTATATCATAAAGTTCTGCTTAATCATAAAGTTCTATTTTTGTATATGTAAATATCTATATGTTCTGCTTAATCATAAAGTTACTTTATCAGAAACTGTAAGAATGGGGATTTTATCTGTATACCATACCATGTGCTTACTCATAATCTGTAAGTCTCTGTTATGTTAGTAAACATAACTGTGTAATAATTAAATATTTGTTCTTTAAGTATCTGTTTGAATCTGTAATAATCTGTTAGAATATGATTTTGTATCAAAACATGTAAGTAAACATAACAGTGTATGTTAGGTGTTAAAGCCTCTTCCTTTAATAAGCCTGATGAGCCCTTCCACAGTTCTGCCCCTTCGCTAAACATTAAAGCTCCCTACTGAAAATGCGTACATTAAGTCAATGTACTATATAATGCATGATGTTGTGTTTTTTCGCTTTATAACCATTGTTTTCTTGTGTTGTTTTTTAGAGGATGTAATGCAAAACTGTTGATAAAATAAAATGTTGTTCGGATATATAAATTATAAATAGTTAAATAGTTATTTGTACAATTTACATGCTTGATCACACCCACTAATCTTTGGTGGATGTTCAACTGTACTTGTTTGGAATCGTATACAAAAATGCCCTTCCAAAGGCCCTATTTCTTACGATGCTGTTTGATTATGTCTAAGACCACATTATGTATTAGTAGATGTTATGTTTGACACCGATAACAGTGCGCTTGGGTGCGTGTCAAGCATAAGAGCTCCATGGGTGCACTGTCTCATATCATAAAGAATGAGGGTGCCAAGTCACTTTTCAAGAGTGACGGTGCCAACATTGTACGTGCTATTGCTGGTGCTGTTGTGCTTTCGCGTTATGACAAGCTGCAGCTGATCACCCTCGGTAAGAAGTATGGATCAGGTGGTGCTTAAGGTACAAAATATAGTTGTTTAGTTTACAGTAAGAAGTGTTTGGTTCTATTCATTGAAACTACATGTTAAGTAAAACGCTGCAATTTTGTGTGTAACGCATATTTATAGATTTTTTTTTTCAGGATTATATAGTTATAAAGATTCATAGGTGTTTTCTTTGTTGTTAATTTCAAGTTTTCAGCCTAAGAGTGAGGCCCGCGTTTAATACATACGGTTAATCTGGTCAGCACATGTATATTTACAGAAACCAAAATAATGTATCAGATATTATTAGTTCACTAACTAAGAGTGGGGCATGTGTTTAATGCATATAGCGATCATGGTTAATACTGTGTTTATTATCGATATCATATATTCTAATGCCTTGGTTTGTGGATGGATGCTACATTATAGCTTATGGACAAACAACAATATTACTACAATTTTGTTGTACTTAGGCTTTTCTTAAAGAAAGCAATTTATACCCATTTACATATAAATGGGTTGGTTTGGGCAATGCTCATCCAATATCGGTCAAATGGGCTAAAAGCTAAATAAGATGTATACTTAATTCTTAAACCTTAAAAAAATCCGTTTTATTATCTCGCACATTTGTAAGATACACATTTGTTTATACTTATGTATTCATGTGCCATGTATATTTGCCTAAAACACTTATCATTGTTATTAATACTTCTCATGTATGTATTCTTCGTTTGTAGGTTGTCGTATGGATGGATTGGAACACCATGCCTCAAGCACCAATTCAGGTAGTAAATATTGTTTTCTTCTTTTTCACAATAATGCATATTCAAGTATTAGTCTTTTTTAGTTCTCATTTGTAGTTTATGACCCACAACTTATTTTTGATGCACATATATTCAGGTGCTCTTATGAATATATAAGATATGAAATGAAAGCCTCCTCATGAGAGTAATGGTTTCTTTTTGTTAAAAGGTGTTCATGTCTACAAACTATTAAACATGATACCGAAAAAAATAAATCCACACAAATATTGCAATGCTTCTGATGCCTATTAAATTATATTAAAAAAAGATATAGCAAAAAAAAACCTTTAAATATGAGACCCAACACATAAGCCCATATAAGAAAAAAAAACAAACTATTAAACATAAGACCGAAAAAATAAAACCGCACAATATAAAAGGCAAATAAAAATTGACGCCCTGCAACAACGCCCGAAAAATTAACGCCCCGCAGCAACGCGCAGGTAATCCTGCTTGTTATATTTAACATTGAATAAACTAGACAAAAAGTATAGTGTATTCAAAAGTAAAGATGCTTTAACACATTCTTTTTGGAAAAGAAAATTATTAAATACTAGCACCATTTCAAAACGACACGTAATTCATGTGACACTATGTTTTGGAACAAAAGCCAAAAGTTAGTCGAAGGTTAGTATTTGGCACGAGGTTTTTAAAGGTTATTAGAGGTGGTAAAATGTGCGGGTTGGGCGGGTTCGGGCAACGGGCCAAACGGGCGTGGCCAAACGGTCTCGGACCAAACGGGCACGGGTCAAACGGGCAAATAGTTCAAATTATTGGTTTTATCTGTTTTTATACGCTTTTGTACAATTTTTACGTTTATGAACGTTTTCGTATATTTTCGCACGTTTTTCTATGTTTTCTACGTTCTTGTATGTTTTCGCACACCTTCGCACGTTTTTGCACGTTTTTCTACGTTTTCGCTTGCTTTCGCACGTTTTCGCTCATTTTCGTATGTTTTCGTCCGTATTTTACGTTTTCATACGTTTACAACCGTTTTCGTCCGTTTTGTTCCGTGTTTTACTTTTTCGCCTGTTTTCTTACGTTTTCGTCAGTTCTTTTACGTTTTCGTCCGCTTTCTTACGTGTTCCCCGTTTCTTACGTTTTCGTCCATTTTCTCACGTTTTCGTCCGTTTTTTTACGTTTTCGCCCGTTTGATTCCGTTTTCTTTCGTTTTTCTTACATTTTCGTCGTTTTCTTACGTTTTCGTCCGTTTTTACGTTTTCGCCCGTTTTCGTTCGTTTACTTACGTTTTCGCCCGTTTTCTTACGTTTTCTTACTATTTTTATGTTCTTACGTTTTCGTCCGTTCGTACTTTTTTTATGTTTTCGTACGCTTTCATCCGTTGACGTCCGTTTTTTAAGTTTTTGTCCGTTTTCGTTTGTTTTCTTACAGTTTTGTCCGTTTTCTTCCTTTTTTTATGTTTTCGTCCGTTTACTTACGTTTTCGTATATACATGTATAAAAATGGATAAAAACGTATATAAACGTACACAAACGTATAAAAATGTATAAAAACGGACGAAAACGTATATAAACGTACAAAACGTATAAAAATGGATAAAACGTATAAAAGCGTTCAATAACGTATATAAACGTATAAAAACGGACATAAACGTATGAAAACGTACAAAAACGTATAATTACGGATGAAAATGGATAAAACGGACGAAAACGAATAAAACGGACGAAAAGTTCGGAAAAAGTTGTCCAACTAGCCAAATTGCATATGGCAAAACCAGATTGAACCGTGACACGGTGACTCGACCGAATCAATTGAAAAAACAGTTTTTAAAACATTCATGTAAATAAGATAAGAAAAATAAAATCAGTTAATGCTACCAACAAAATTAGTCAAAGAGATAAATGTTAAATGTTAAAATATATTAAAAGAAAATCAAAAGCAAAAACAAATGATGAATGTGTATGCTTCACCGTCCAATTGGCCACTAACATTATAGTTGATACCCATTGGGCCCGCAGTGGTAATATATGTTACGTAAATTAGTCCATTTATCCCGCGTTTAAATAGTCTTTAAAATATAACAGACATTTAAGTAAAAGTTGTAGTATTCTTAATCTATTTATATATACTTTTATATAAATTTAAATTTATAAGTTTTAGTTCTAAGTAATTCGCCAAACAGCTTTATAAAAATATAAGTTTCGGCTTTCAACTTATTATATAAGTTGGCCTCGGACCCAACCTTAAGTCCAACCCATTTAGCCCATGTTTGACAAAAGTAATTGTTATTCGAACTATTGTTGGAGCTGTAAATAAAGATTATTAAAAAAAATATAAGCTACATGTAGTAATATTTGTTTTTTATGTATAAATAATCTTTTATAAGTTACGTCTACGAAATATACCAATACTCTAGAACACGTCAAAAGTTAGAACTTAGAAC